>JAQZBX010006384.1:29763-53599 GCA_029593785.1 Cabassous unicinctus | reverse complement strand
ATGATGATGACGACGATGATGAAGATAACTAATGTTTTCCTGAGAACTTCTTAGGGGCCAGGCACTGCCCTAAGCACTTTGTATTAACCCACTCAGGTCTCAATAATCCTCGAAGTTAGGACCAAAGATTAGGAACTGAGATTATACCTTCCTTTTCTGGATGAGAACATGGAGCTGGAGAGGTGAGTGACCTGCCACAGCCACACAGCTGGCCATGGTGGGGCTGAGGCACCAGGACATGGGAGAGAGGAGTCGGCCGCTGTGTACTCACGGAGTCCTTGAGTGCCAGGAAACAGTGGCAGATCCAGCGTCGGGTGGTCCCGTCACGGCAGATATAGGAGAACGCCTTGTCCAGGTTGCGGTCAGGAGCACAAAAGGAGACCTTTTCGATGGTTTGGTCTACCAGCAAGTCCTGGGGATGTGCGGGGGAGGCCAGGAGAGGAACATGAATGGCCTTTCCTGCACTCAGTCAACATTCCCTTAGCGTCTGCTCTATATCCAGTCCTCAACGGGGTGGGGAGTGGTCACTGAGACAGCCATGGGCCCTGCCCACATGGGGCTCCCACTTCAGTGGGGGAGTCAGACCCCGCAGTAGACAGAGAGAAAGCAGAACCCCAAGCAGGCTATAAAGGGGAAGGCACAGGACAGAGGGGTCAGGGCGGGGATGGAGAGGCACAAAGGCCTGTGCAAGCAAAGAGGGGGTACTTAACCCAACTTGGGGTAGGGGGGTCAAGCAAAGCTTCCTAGAGGACAAGTTAACTAGGCAAAAAAGCAGGGAGCAATATTTCAGCAGAAGGAATGCCTGTGCAAAAGGGGATCCTGCTCGTCCATTAACCCAGCTCTCACAGTATGGGCACCTCCTTGGGCAGTTCCTGGGCTGGGGACAGGGGACTGAATGGTGAGCAAACAGAACCCAGACCCTGGCCCTATGGCACTCCAGGTCAGGCTGGCCAGACTGACAAACGCACAATCCTAGTCTGAGTACTTACAATGTGCCCGACAGCATTTCAAACACTTTGCATAAATTTTCTTATTTAAAGGTAGGATTTATTTTTATCCCCATTGTATAGATGAGGCAACTGAGGCACGGAGGGGTTTAATCATGTTCCCTGAGTGACCCAGCTGGTAAGCAGTCAAGGTGGCTGCTGCACAGTCCACGCTCTCACCTACTCTCCATACCAGCTCCCAAATAACCACAGGAATCATTCTCATTCAGGCCAAGAAGGAGTTACAGAAGCGCATGGCATAATCCAGAAGGTCCCTGAGGGAGGGGCATCCCAAAGGAGGGTGGAAAGGTGTCCTTGGCCCCGATGTGAGCAGGGTGCAGTGAGGGGCCCACTGGTGCCCCACCCCCGTGGGCCCCCTACCTTGGTCTTGTCATCCACCACCCGGAGCCCGTCGGCTGACACCCACAGGACAGACTTCACGGACTTGCGGCCCATCTGTGGTGGAGGAGGGGCACAGAGGGGACGGGTCAGGGCTGCCCCTGCGGGCTGAACTTGCCCCTCCCTGTCCCCTCACTCACCGCCTTCAGCTTTTTCACAGCATCTTCACACACGTGCATCCCCCGGGACTCCTCCACCTCCACATGGCCCAGGTACTGGGGAGGGGACCGGAGGACAAGAAATAAGCACAGAGATCCCAATTCCTAGGGCTCCTTGGGCACATGCATGGTGCCAGGCGACATTCTGGGCACAGTACACGTCTGAGCTCATGTACTTTGTACCTCAATTCTTCACGGTGGGTACCCCATTCTTCTCCCAGTAATACTGAAGAGAAGACTGAGGCACAGAGTGTAGCGGTGATTTGTGCCCTGCCCATCTCCCGGGCCCTAACACTTGACTGTAGCCCCCCCGGGTGCCAGTGTCTGCATCTCTTGTGCCTGAGGACGCCCCCCGGCCACCTCAGGGCCACTCAAGGCCTCTCTGCCTCCCCCACCTCCGCAAGCACTGGGCGTGTCCCCACGCAAGGCCTGATGGGAGTAGGCGCCCACGTGCCCAGCTCCCTCCTGACTGACTGGAGGGCCCTGAGGGGCCGCCAGGGAGCTCCCGGGGGATAGGCCCAGTCGCCCACGGCTGCAGCTCTACTGGCCGCCCTCCCTTCCTGCACCTCCCAAATGAACTCCTGGCACTCAGGGTCTGCTTCTGGGGCTCTGACGTCAGCCGCGCCCACAGCCTGGAGGAGGCCGCGCTGGGATCTGAACCCAAGTCTTCTGAGCGCCACACTCCACACCCTGAATCCCACCGTCTCCCTCAGAATGTGTACGAATGTTGTAAAGGGTCATGGTTGCAGTAGACCAGAAAGCGCTTAACAGTAGAGGGCTCTGCAAATGGTACGGAAAGGATGACTGGCGCCCCTCCTCCAGGACATTCCATGGGTAATATTTTCCTGGTACAAGAGAATGTCTCTTGTTTTTAAATCCAGTGTCGATGGACTTGGAACATGGGGTCCTGTCTGGCAGGCTCCCCAGTTCTTTGGGAACACGAAGTCCCTTCCTTACAGGATGGGGTCCCGGCAATTCCTCCCTGCACCCCCAAGGAGCCTCTCCAGCCGGTGGGAGCCGCGCATGCGCACAGGGCCTCGCCCACTCACCCGGACCGGGAAGCTGCAGGTGCCCTTGCGCACCGCGTCCTCGTCCGCCTGCCACTGGTGCGGGCGCGAGGCCTCGGGCACGTAGGCGGGCTTCCTCCGCCGCAGGCTCTGGCGTAGCTTGTTCATAGTGCCCGCCCCGTCTGGTGACACAGGGCAGGGGCGTGGGTCAGAAGGCATAGGGGCTCGAGGGGTACGGGATCGGCAGCCCCAGTCAGGAGACACAAGACAGTGGGGCTTCACAAGACACGGGGACAAGGGGTATGCAGCGCCGGGGTAGGGCCCAAGGGCCACAGGTGTTAGGGGTTTGGGGAATGTGACTGTAGAGGCATGGGGAAGCCAAGGTACTGGAAGGCCAGAGGGTTAGAGGGCACAGGGGTCACGAGGTCACCAGGTTAGGGAACTTGGAAGGACCAGGGGCTGAGGTCAAGCCCAGACCACAGGGCATGGGAGAGAGAGCCTTGTCTCTGTACCTGTGAGACACAGCCTGTCCCTGACAACTGCATCTAGCTTGCAGCAGTGGCCTGGGGCAGTGTGCACCTGCACCTGTCAGAGGTATGGCTGCCTGCATGGGGGTGGGGGGGAGGTGGCAGGCTGCTAGGACAGTCACCATACATGGAGAAGCCACCCTGCCGGTCCTAGGAGGAGGGGGAGGTATCTTGATGGTGAGGGGACTCCCAGGACGGGAGCACCGACAGCAGATGGGGATGACTCTGTGCCCAGGTGCAGAAAAGCCTGCCACTGCTGCGTACGAGAGTGCGCTCCTGAATGGTGACTGGGGGTGTCTACGTCCGAGCAGGTGGCTCTTGTCTGTGACCGTGTGTATTTCTGAAGCGTGTACAGAAGGATGTGTCTCTGAGAATGCGTGTCTGTGAGGGGGTCTCTGTCCCAAGAGTGTGGTGGCTGTGTGCCCCTGAAGGCTGTGTGAGGGCTGCCTCTGCCCGAGTGCAGCTGTGGTCTCTGAGTGTGTGGATGTCAGTGAATGGGGTCTGTGAGGGTGTGCCTAGGTTTGGGGCTGAAGCTGTTGTCTTTGAAGGGTGTGTCCATGGCTGTGGTCTGTGAAGGGGTGTCTCTGTATGGCTGTGGCTGTTGTCTCCATGGCTGCTGCCTTTGAGGCCACGGGTCCAGGAGAGCTGCCCAAGAACACTGTGGCTGCCCAAGAGTGCAGGCAGAGGTGGTGAGACAGTGCGTCTGTTAGAGCCTGTGGCTGTCGTCTTAGAGCGTGTGGGTCCATGACTGCTGTCCTGCAGGTGTGCCTCCCTCCATGCAAGGAAGCCTCTGTGACACTGTGTGACAACAGGAGGCTGTTGTGCTTGAGAAGTGTGTCGACAAGTGTTATCTGTGAGGGTGTGACTTTGTCTGGAAGAGTGCTAAGAGGCTGCGAGGACATGCAAAAACATAGCTGCCTGAGAACTTGGGTTCACGGGTGATGTCCGTGGGGCTGTCTGTGAAAGCGTGGGTCTGTGCATGATGTCCGTGAGGCTGGCTGTGTGCAAGAGTGCCTGCACTGGTGAAGAGTGCCTGTGTCCTCTGAGTGGGCA
Organism: Cabassous unicinctus; assembly: GCA_029593785.1. Classification (NCBI taxonomy): domain Eukaryota; kingdom Metazoa; phylum Chordata; class Mammalia; order Cingulata; family Chlamyphoridae; genus Cabassous; species Cabassous unicinctus. The sequence continues at coordinate 49,469 of JAQZBX010006384.1, read as the reverse complement.
AGTCTCAGTGTCATCTGGGGATGTGTCTGCATGTTCATCCATGTGGCTCATCCTTGTGAATGTGTGTGTCTGTGTGTTGGTGGCAGTGAATATCTAACACACATCTCCCAGGGAGCCTGTCACTGTGTTAACAAATGTGTGGCTCTGAACGAGCTGGTCATCTGTGTGAGGGTGTTAGACTCCGTGTGTGTGAGCGTCTTGAGTGTATGTCCATCTGCGTTAGGGTCATTGTGCACCTGTGGTTGGGGGGGCCCGGGTGGCAGGGGGATAGTTCTTCCGAGCATGTTAGGCAGACCCACCCACCCACCCACTCAGCCCGGCTGGTCACTCACCTGGCTCCGTCCTGGAGGTCTCAGGGCGCCCCGGGGCCCCACAGGGGGCTGGGGGCAGATGTTGCTCAGGCCTTCTGGGTCCACCCTGCCCAAGGAAGGGAGGAGAGGATGAGGTGCTTGCTTAGGGTGGGGCTCAGACCCCTACTCCACCGGCCCTTTGGACGTCAGCCAAACCCCACCATCTCAGCCTCCTGGGTGAGAGCCCTGGTTGTCATAGCAGCCGTTACCAGGGAGATCAGCCACCTGGTTCCCAGGGCCCAGGAATGAGTAGGTGTGTTTTTGGGGTGACGGGTGGAGGCTGGGGATGTCCTGGCCTCAGGAGGCCCCCAATGCTCAAGGGGACAGTGGGGCGGGAGGAGTGGCCTTTCCCTCTAGACACATGTCCAGGGCTGCCCTCATACAGCCACACAGACGTCAGCTCAGGTCTACAGTCCCTGGCCCATTCAATTACACACAGGCACAACCACAGCTACACACATTAGACTGCAGAGATGGACATGAACAATCACAGCCACACAGAGCAGCCGCTACACACAGCTGACCACATGCTCACGTTCACAGACACAGACACACACAGTTACGGCCCACCCAAGCACTGCCACACGTATCTGGTCACATCAGCTACTTGCATTTGGTCACACATTTTCACAGCCATGTGCAAAGAGTTGGGCCCAGGCACACCCATCAGAGCCTTGCGTGAACAACCACACCCAATGACAGTGAGGTTTCCTCAGGCACCCGAAGCACCCACGTCACAGACCCACCCAGGCGTAATCACAACCGTTAGAGGTCACCCATTCCATCACTCATTGCACCCAGGCACACACAGACACAACTGCTGCTACACATTTTCCAAACACATCCCCACAGCTGCACACTGACATCTTGTCATGGATACGCCCAGACAGACAGACATGCCTGGGTCACACAAAGACCCGGAGCCATACACATGTGCTGAGGCCCCCACAGGCACAGAGCTATGTGTGGACTCAACCCCAACCATTCAGTCACAGCAACACACCTTTGGGGTCACACAGTGTCACAGTCTCATACACACCCAGTCATAGTTGAGTACATTTGGTCACAGTATCAGTCACACAGTCTTCTGTGACAGCCACACTTGACAGTCATCTCTACAGCCACACAGAGACCCGTGGCCATAGCCCTACACATTATAACCAGGCGTACACACTCAAGTTGTGGCACCCAGCCACACAGACAACACTCCCCAAGGGTGGGCACACTCAGACACTGCCCTGCAGTTAGTGGTTTAGTCCCAGGCATTCAGAAATGGTCATGTCCCCGTAGTCACACAGCCACAGTGGGCACCTTACCCAGGCATACCTCACGACCACAATGCTACCACACACCGTCCCACACACAGCCGTACAAACCACAGCATCACAGAGAACCACACAATCTCTCTTCATGCAGAAACAAACTCGTGGACAAATACGTAGCCACATAAATCATAGCCCCATGTGGACAGACGCACAAAATAGCTCACACAGAGACAGGAACGCTCAGTTTCCGTATCACATGTCACAAGTTCACAGTCAGGTGTAGGCACAGAAATGCAGTGACCCAGACATGGCACGACAGGAAGGCTTACACACAAGATGCGATCCCGTGTACACGGTAAGGGTTCGGTCACCCCATCACCAAATCACATGGATTCAAACACAAGTAGTCCAGCACATCACACACACACACGCACACATAGTTACCCAGGGTCACAGACAGCCAGTCACATACAGGAATATAGACGCCTTGGTCACATATACACCCCACAAACACAGTTACCTGGTGCTGCCACACATACACATATTTAGCCTTTTAAGTCAGCCAGGGTTTCAGTCACCAAGTCAAATACATATCCAAAATCACACATATGTGACTAAATATAGTCACCCAGGATCACTTACTGACATAGACAGTCACACACACAGACATCGCTATAGACACAGAACCACTGTCGTACACACATCCACACACTGTGTCATCACAGAAACTCAGTCACACAATGTGACTTCATATACAATGGCAGTCACACACCCAGAGTTGCACAGACAGTGTTACATGGACATGTGATCACATATAAAATCAGTTTTAGAACAACAAACAGTCAATGGGAGTCACACGGGCACAGAGTCATAGACACAACTCCACTCACACAGTCACAACTCCACACACATTGTCAGCGACAGTCACCACATATGCCCAACCCCAGACTCAACACATACACTGTCACATACTGGGTTATGGCTACCCAGACACACAAACACAGGACCACAAAAAACACAATCACAGACATAGACACATTCACAACCATGCACACACTCAAATATAGACTAAAAAATGCAGGGTTCCACACTGCCAGCAGCTGTCAACACACACACACACACACACACAGTCACACAAATACGGGGATCACACACAGATACACACACACCACACACATGCATACAGACACACAACACAAGATCTTCATGGTCACCGGCTGCAACCTATACACAGAGCCACAGTCACACAAATATGGGGGTCACACTCCCAGCCACCTCCCCAGCGCGCCCCCCCCGCCAGGTACCACACACAAAGCAGCCGACACTGCAGGTGTTGCAGACAGGCAGGGCTGCACCCTGGTCCCTGGGGAGCCAGCCCTCGGACCAGCCTGGAGCCTGGGGGGCAGGAGCCGAGGGGGGTTGGTGGCGCATTGTCCACGGGTGGGGCGCTCTGGGACAGATGGGCAGCCCCAGGGACAAAGGGGGTGGCCCAGGGGACCTGTGCCTGGGACGCTTGATCAAGTCTTGGGGGGAAAGACTGTGCCTGAAATCTCCTTATTCAGGCAGGGGGTGAGGGGATGGCGGTGGGGGAGTCCCAAGCACAGGAGGGACCTTGTTTGGAGAGGGGTTCAAGACGCCGCCCAAGCGTGGGGGGTGGGGGGCGAGATTTAGAATGTCCCCAAGAAGCAGAACTATGGCTGCAGCCCCCCAGGCCTTGCTTGGTGGGGAAGCTGTGCGTGGGGACCGTATCCCTAAGACCTTGCTTAGGGGGTTGTTCTGCCTAGAGAACCCCACCTCTGGCGGGAGGTGGAGCGTTTGTCTGGAATCCTCTCCCGGAGGCCTTGGCTTGATAGAGGAACCCCATCCCCAAGACCGTGGGGTCTTTACTTAGAATCTTTACCTAGGGGGTTTTACCTAGAATCCCTGGTCCCCTGTCCTTGGCCTTTTCGGGGGTTTGTGCCTGGGACCCCTATCCCACCCTGCAAGAGAGGGCCCGTGCCAGAGATTCCCCGTCTCCCAAGCTCTGATTTGGTGGGGGTCTGTGCCTGGACCCCCGCTGAGGCCCACCCTCCCCAGTCCTGGCACCTTCTCTTCATCCGGGTGTCCCGGCCGCCTCCCACCAACCGCCACATCAGCAGCGGCGCCGCCCCCCACCCCGAGCCCCCCTCTCCCTCCCTTCTCACGCTGGCCGCCGCGCTGCGGGACATCCAGGGCCCGGGCGCCCCTGCCTCCCGCGGCCCCGGCTGGGTCCGGCTGCCCGAGGGCTGCTCCTGCTGCGGCGGCCGCGGCAGCTCCGTCTGACGCGGGCCCGGGCCCCGGGCCGGGGGATGGTGCGGGATGCACGCGCACGAGCCTGCTCCGCTCTCCCGAGGATTCCGTTCCGGGGGCGGGGGAGCGCCCCTCCTGCCATGGCTCCCCGCCCCAGCCCCGCCCATTGGTCGACTGCCTGCTGTATATGCAGGACGGCCCCGCCCCCAGCCACGCCCACACGCAGACATGGCCCCACCCACTCCAATGCGGCCACCGCCCCGCCACGCCCATTGGCTAGTCCGGCTGAATATGTAGATGAGCCCTGCTGAGTCCTGCCCCCGGTCCATCCAGGCGTGAGCGCCCTTCCCCTCGTGACCCCTGACCTCAGGTCCTCGGCGTTTGGCGCCCGAAATTGTTGCTTTAGAGGCACGGTGCCGCCCCACGTCCCCCCGCGTTCCCGCTAACCTCAGGGTTCTCCCAGCCGGGCGGGGGCGGGCAGGAGCGGTGACGAGGCGCTTTCCGCCAGGGGGGGAGGGGAGGGGGGAGGGGCAGGGGAGGGGGAGGGGCGGGGGCGCGGGGCTGGACCCGGGCGCGGTTCTAGCCGCCGCCGCCGCCGCATCCCAGCTCTCCCCCAGGCCTGAGGGTTTGGCAGAGCAGCTGGCAGGGGCATTAAGGCCCATTAGCAAAGGCGAGGTTGCCGGGAGCCCGAGTGGCGGTGTGTGGTGGGGAGGCCTCAGCTGCTCCGGCGCCCCGAGCAGGTGGTCAGCGCGTGGGGGCGGGGCGGGGGGCGGCCCCCGGCAACAGATGGCCCCGCCAGGGCTGGGGCTCCCAGACGGGGTGGGGGTGGCCATCTGCACCTGGAGGCCGCGAGCTCCTCCCCCTCTCCCCAGGGCCCAGAAAAGAGCTGGGGGAAGGGGAGGGCCGCTTTTATTCGGACTGAAGGTCCAAACTCTCCCCACCCTCCACCCCACCCCCAACAGACACTGGAAGTGGGGGACAAAGGTGAGGGCTGCACCACCCATGAAGACTCCAGGGCTGAGGCTGAGGCAGAGGTGGCCAGCTCCCCCTCTAGGAGTCTGGATTTCCAGGCTGCCTCGCAGGGGCCCTGAAGACTCCCTCAAATAGAGGCAGAAATAAGTTAAGTGGCTCCCTGGCTTACGGCCCCTTTGGAGTGGGAAGGGGAGGGATATGGGAGCATGAAATTAAGAGGACCAAGCTAGGCAAGACTGGGGAGACCAGGAGAGGTTCCCCAGACCTGCAGCCAAGGGCAAAGGGCTAGGAATCCCCGCGTGGAGCTCTAGTGAAGGGTCATGGGGCGGCGGTCTCAGTGCCGGAGGTCCCCTCTGGTCAGAGGCGCTGGAGTGGGGCTAGGCCGGCGGCTGGCCCAGTAGCGCTGGTAGGTGTCCAGGAAGAGGTCTCGGCAAGAGATGTGGGCGCCAAGACGTGCGCAGGCCAGGAACGCCCCCGCCAGCTTGCGGTGCAGAGCGTATGTCTCCTCAGGCGGGGGCCGCAGCCGGTGCCGGAGCAGTACTGGGATGAGGCTCTGCACGCGGCGGGCAGTGCCCCCGGCCCCGAAGTCGTAGAGTCCCTGGGTGGCGAAGGGTTCCCCCAGGATCATCACTGCCTCCACGTGGGCGTCCGAGAATGCCTGGGGGGGGGGCAGGTCACAGCAGTTGCACCCAGCATGGACAGACAGCCATGTAACCCACAGAAACCAACAGCCCCAGCCCCAACTCCATCCAGAGCCTCAACTGTAAACAAGAAGCTCCTCCTGCCAGAGCCCCTAGTAGACAAGCAGCCCCTCTCTTCCTCTCAGTGCCTCCAATAGGCTGTGCTCCTCCACTCTATAACACCCCAGTGCTGACTAGTAGCCCAGTCCTCCTAAAACAGACATGGGGTGCCCATTTTCCCAGGGTTCCCCAGTAGTCAAGCAACCCTATTCCCCCCTTTTCCCAAGAACCCCCAGTATAGATAAGTAGCCCCCTAAGTTTTCCCAGTGTAGACATACAGCCCCCACTTTCCCTTACTCCTTCCCCAGAGACCCTCAACAGAGATAAGCAGCTCCCTCCCCCACCCCAGAATAGACTCTGCCTCCTAATTCCCATGTGTCTCCCAACCTTGGTTTCAAAGCCTGTGAGGAACTTGAGGTGCTGGGATTTCTGCAGGACCCGGTCTCTGTCCCCATCGGCGGCAGCCTTCACCACCTGGAGATGGGTGTGGGGCAGAGGTCAAAGCTGAGCAGGAGTTCAGGGGGTCTGGAGAGGGAACCCTCTCACCCAGAAGCCCCTGTCTGCATCTCCCTCAAGACTACCAGAGGCTGGGGAACTTGGGGGACAAGGACAGGGGTTCTGCCCACCTGGCTGGGAACATAGAAACTACCGCAGTGAAAGAGCACAGCGGAAAATAAATGTTAAGTGCTGTTCCCGGGTCCAAACACTCAATGGGACAAGGATGTGACCGTGACCCGGAACTGCTTGCCCCCGTGCCATCTCTCAGCCTTCCTGGTTGATGTCCGTCTCCCACACTGGACTTAGAGCCCTGTGACAGCAGGGATCCCTGGGGTTTAGGCCCAGGGGCACAGGGTGCTTGGGAGGCCCTTAGCCGTTGTTGAGCCACTCGGCTTGCTGCGCTAAGCATCTCCAGGCAGGAGCTCCCCCGGGGAGGCTGCAGTTAAGAGCCCAGAGCTGGAGCCAGCCTGCCTGGGGCCGACCCAGCTCTGCCACCTGCTGGCTGAAGCCTCTGGGCAAGTCCCTGCAGCTCCCAGGCCTCCAGGTCACCTGTGAAGTGGGGCTGACGAAAGCTCTTCCTCTTGGGGCTGTGGTGAGGATCAGGGAGGTGAGCTACTATTATTATGAAGAAGTGGTATGAGGGGCCGACTTCACAGAAGAGGAAGCCGGCCCAGGGGGTGTGGCAAGACCAGGATTCCCAAACCAAACCCTTAGCTGCTGCTTTGCCGGGGAGGGGGGTAGGGGCTGGGGGTGAGGGGAAGGGAGCGCAGAATGAAACATGGCAGCTCTGGTCTGGCTCCCGCTGCTGTGCTGGGCCTCAGCTCCCCCTGCCCAAGCCTGTCTGGCCATCTGTTGGGCCTGGGGTCCTCAGGGGCCAGTGTGAAAGGGCTTTTTAACTCGGAAACGCTGGGGAGGCAGCAGAAGGGTCTTGCTAAGCAGGTGGGGTGGGGGAGGTGTGTTGTCCAACCTACTCAGAGACCCTGGCTTTGTGCCTGATTCCAGGGCGGGCCGAGAGAGCTCCATGGGGCCCGGGGGGAGCAGATGGATAGGTTACCAGCTCCTCCTTCCTGTCCCCATCTCGGGTGGCCCCACCATGGCCACCTCTCAGTCCCCAGGCCAGAGCTAGGTGGCTCCCCCCCCCAGTCTTAAAGACAGGCCTTAGTTGGAGTGAGCTTTCCAATTCTATCCTCGCTCAAATCGCTCCTCCCCTGCCTAATTTGTTTCCATGGTTCTCCAGGACGACAGGAGCAAATACAATCTGCAAGCATGGCCTTTAAAACCCAGGGTGATTTACCCTCCCAGTCAGCACATGAACTTCTCTGTGGTCCTCTTGGGCCTTACTACTTCCTCTAAGTGTGCTGTCCTGGCCTCGCCTGGGAGTGTGTTAGAAGTGGAGCCACTCACGCCCAGCTGTGGACCTACTGCCAGAATCTCTGAATCCCTTCTTGCCGCTTGGCCTTTGCACATGCTGTCTGTTTGGAATACCTCCTAGCTTCTTCCTGGTCCTCTTCATCCCTCAGGACTCAACTCAGACGTCCCCTCCTCCAGGAAGCCTCCCTGACCCCCAGCCTGGATTGGGCCCCTCCTCTGGGCTCCCACAGTCCCCTGGGCTTCCCCCACCCCTGCCCTGACTGCTCTGGGTCATTGCTGTCCATCCCCCCCACTGAATTGTGAGTGCTGTGAAAGCAGGGACCTAGGTGGGCTTGGTCACTGCCATGACCAAGGGGCTGTCAGAGGATGTTTGAATCAAAGATGAAATGATCAGAAGACCCAAGTCGAATGTCCCATCTTGACAAATTAGTCAGATGGTATCCTCTGTGACAAAGCCACCGCGGTGGATGGGAGGACCGAGGCAATGTGGGTGCAGCCGCCCCACACTGGGGCGCCCCCTGGGGGGAGAAGGGAGCTGGGGAGGTCTTTGGGTGCAGGGCTGGGGTGGGGTGGGGGTGGGGGACACTGACAAGATGGCCACTGTGGGCCAGTGATGGTCCTGACCCCTGGGCTTGCTCCATGACTTAAATCATTTACTGCATGTAAAGCACTTAAGACAGTGCCTGACACAACATTAAGTGCTTGGTCCTTGCTAGCTGCTATTGATATTACCATTGTTATTTCTCAACTCCAGGTACTGTATTTCTCCTTCTTGTGCCTGCTTCAGTCTCTTCCTGGGCCTTGGCCCTTCAAAGGCTCCGACCGGGAGCAAGGGGCAGGGGAGGAGGGTGCTCACCTCGATGTAATGGTCTGTGAACTCGGTCCCAAACTCCCGGCTTGCCCCAAAGTCCAGCAAGGTCACCTGGGAACAAGGGATGGTGAAAGGGATGCTGGGAGCCCATCAACACCCCCCCCATCTACTGGATGGCAGCCAGGATCCATCTCTCCCTCCCCACGACCCTGCCTTCTCTTCTGCAAGAGTCTAACCCCTTCCCCCTCCCCCACCTCACTGGGCTCTTGGCCTCGATTCTTCTGGCCCACCCCAGCACAGCAGCTGGATGGCTCAGGCTGTTGTTTTTTTCCCCAACTAAATTGTTTTGATCATAATGTATTCTAGGCATGCGGAAAAGTCCAGAAAACAATTACAATATATATAGAGAAAAGTAAAAAGAACACCCACAAATCCCACCACCCAGCTGAAAATATAAAATATTACCAATCCAGGTGGCACCTCCCGTGTCCCGCCTCCCTCCTGTCCCCACCTCCTGTAGTATGTTTACACATTTGCTACACACATGCACATCCATCAACAATACAGTTGTATTTTGCAGTGTTAAAACTGTAAATGGTATTTACAGTCGTCCTGCAACTTGTTCCTTTTGGCCAACATGGTTTTTGTGAGGTGTCCCCAGTGCTCATTCCCTCATCTTCACTGCTGTGAAAGGACTGCACAGCATGGATGTATCACGGCACATTTATCTGGTTGACGGGTGCTGTGGTTGTACCTGGCCTTGACTATTAAAAACATGCTCGGTGAACACGTGTTTCCCCAGGATAGTGCAGTTCAAACTGTGGACCACAACTCACAGCAAGGAATACGTTTTCTATTGGATGCCAGTACACACACACACACACACACACACACACACACACATGTAAAAGTACACACACACACACACATGTAAAAGTCAAACAAAAGTGTCCTCAAACGATGTGACCCTCTACCAACTCTGACAAGCTAATATTTTCTACTCTAGTTCATTAAAACAAAAAAGGTTGTTGGGACCCCCAGATATCGATGTCAGGACTCACATTACCTCCCAGAATTAGAAAAAACACTTGCGTGGGGTATGAACCTAGAAGGGGGTGCAGGGTGGAGTGTTCAGTGAGGGAAACGGGATGGCAAGGGGCCGAGGCTCAGTGGGGCCACACGGTCCTGAGGGTGCTGGGAAGCTGTGGAAGACTAGGGTTTGAGAAAGGCCCCTATGGGGACAAGATGGGTCCAGGCCACTTGGAGAGACACTTGGCAATCTCGGTAAGGCTGAGCCTTCCAGGCTAAACTCTCCCCTCCAGGCCTTGGTGCCCTGTGCCCTGTAACGGGACCATTCCTCCCTGCCCTTTGAATGGCTTCCTCCTTCTCACCTTTCCTGTCTCAGCTTTTCCTTCAGGAAGTCTTCCTTGACCCTGACCTACCTCAGGCTGGGGGCGGTTTTGCCAGGGCTCTCCAGGCCCCTCTGCCTCCTCACCCTGGCCCTGACCCCTGTGCCTGTGCTTCCTTCCTCACTGACCATTCTGGCCCAGGCTTCCACATCCTAGTCCTAACTCCTCTAGGTCGTCATTATCTCGTGCCAGGTCTGTCTCCTCCATTGGACTGGGAACTCTGAGAAGGGAGGAATCAGGAGATCTTGTCATCGCTGTCAACAGGCTGAGAGTGGGTACTTAGTGTTTTCTAAATGAATGACAAGTGTCGTAGTGATGGCTAACTGCTTTCCAAACATTCCCCTCCCCCTTCTGTAGTGTCACACTGCTGCAAGAAGCCACTGCCCAGCCAGGGACTCCATTTCCCAGTACCCCTTGCATCTAGACAGGTCATGTGACTAGTTCTTACCAATGGAATCATAAAGAAAATATGTCACTTCTGGACAGAGCAGTTAGGAAAGGGGGAGTTACCTTCTCAACTGATCTTTCCCCTTTCACTAGAAGCAGAGCCTTGCAAGACCCTATGGGATGACACAAGAGTAAAGGAGCCTGGATCCCTGAATCACCTCATGGAGGAGAGCCACTCCAGCCTGTTGCATGGGTAATAAACTGCTATTGTGTGGCACTACTGAAACATCGGGGAGTATCTGTTACAGCAGCTAGCATACCCTGACAAATATCACAAGGAACCAACCTGGTGGTTGGAGGCATCATACAGGAAGTTGGCCCAGTTGGGGTCTGTCTGCATGAATCGGAACTCAAACAGCTCCCGCAGGCACAGCCTCAAGAGCTGGAAGCAAATCTGGGGTGGAGGGGAGTAACAGACATCCAGTGAGATGTGCTCCTGCAAAGCCCTCTCTTGCCCCTCCCTACTGTCCCCCAGGCCTGTGTACCTGGTTCCGGATGTCCTGGCTCAGGCCCTGGCACTGGTCCAGGGGGACCCCTCCGGCCAGCTCCATGCCTAGCACCCGTGTCGTGCACAGCTCCTCAATCACAGCTGGCACCCGGAAGAAGGTGTCATCTGCCAACAGCTGCCTGGGTGGGGGGTAGGGAGGACAGTGCTTCATGCTTCAGGCTCCTGTGGCCCAGCTCGAGGCCAAGTTCTCCATGAATAGCCTATGCCTTCCTTTCCTTTATTCTGTTCTCTTCTGTCTGCCTTTGGGCAGCCTCTGTCTGCCCTGAGGGATGGCCAATACCTGGCTGGACTGACACTCACGCATTTCATGCATTCATTCAACAAATATCTCTGTAGCACCGATTCCATAGCTGCCCCTCAACTGGGTACTGCAAGAGACCCAATTGCAACTTTGCTACCTGAAACATTTCAAGGGCCTCATATTGCTCCCAGGATATGCCCAAAGTACTTAGCTTGATATGAATTACTTCCTTCATCAATTTATTAAGTCAGCCCCCCAAATTGTCACTGATATAAAAATATATGATTCCACTCATTGGTCACTCCTTGGAGTCAATACTCTGAGCATTAGTAAATAATGGGAAAGAATCCATGTCCGTGACCTCTCTGAGCTCGACAATGCTGGGGGCAGAGTGGTGGATGAGGCAGCTCCAGGGCATATCCCCCCAGAGATCAACACTCTAACAGACAGACAAACCAATTCTATATTGAGAGAAGTATATTGACGTAAGATGTGGGAGGCAAAGAGAGCAAGGCCTCTTGTTGGGGACCAGTGGGTGGTGGCTGCAGTAGACTGAGGGGGGTGCCAGGGAGGTGGCAGGAGCTAGGGGAAGGAAGTGTGTTTTATTCTAAGGGTACTGGGCAATGTGGTTTGGGAGTTTGGGGAATCACCTCAGATCCTGCACTGTTCTACGTAGCTGTACATTCATTTTTCATTGCTATATAATAGTCCATTGTCGACCATACCACCCTGCTGTGGATCAAGATTTGGGTTGCTTCTAGTTTGGGGCTCTTGCAAAAACTGCTTCCCTGCACCTTTTAGAAGTCTATTGGTGTATACTGGCATGAGTGTCCTTAGAATACCTAACTAGAAGGGTAATCGCTGGGTTGAAGGTATGTGAACATCCAGCCTTAGTCAATGATGCCAAACTGTTTTCCGAAGTGCTGATACCAATTTCCCCACTGTGCTCTGAAGTCCCACTCTTTCCAGCTCTTGACACTGTCCAACTTTTTCATCTTTGTCAGTGCAATGATGAGTGCAATGGTGTTATCACTGTCTGATCAGTTGACGAGCCCATCCCCCCATCAGACCACAGATGAGGAAACTGACAGAGAGAAGTGACCTGCCCAAGCTCACAGAGAACACCGGGGAAACATGAAGTCATGAATGAGGATGGACAAATGAATGAAAGGAAGAGGAGGAAGAGTCTGCCAGCCCACCTCAGGGCTCCAGCTGCCAAAGCTGTGGGACGTCTTCTTCCCATCCAGCCTGGGAGGGAAGGAAGGAGAGAAGGTGGGGGAAGGAGTCTCTGAGGGGCCTGCGGGGGGCTCAGCTCACCTGAAATTCTGGGCACATGCTGCCTCACGACGGTAGTCACACTCCCAAGCCAGCTCCCGCTGCAAGGCCTGCAGGCTCTGCTCAGCAAACAGGCCTGAGAGGGACCGCCATGTCAATGGAGAGGCCACGGCCTGACCCCCCACCCGCCCCATTCCACGGGCTCCCACTCATGGATGTCTCCTCTGCCCATCGTGTTTGCATCTGTCTGTCTGTCTCTTGCTGTTCCTGCCCTCCAGGCAAACGCATACCAGTCTGCCAGCGTCTGAACCTCTCCACAGGCATCACACTTTCCCTTTGTCCCTCGCGTAAGTGCAGGCTCTTCTGAGGTCTTCTCTTGGGGTCTGCTGTGTCCTTCACATGTACGGACACCCAGTCCCCAGGCGTCACTTTGCTAGTCACGCATGCCAGCTAGTCTGACTTTTTCATACTTTCTTTCTCACACTGAACCTCTGCCTCTGAATCTCACTCTAGGCCCTTCTCTCCCTATCCCCCTCCCTCTCTCACACACACACAAGCACACACGCACATGCACGCACGCAGGCAGCTGTTCCATCTTCCTCAGGCGATTTCTTGTGCTCTAGCACAAACATGCTGTCCTGCTTACACCCCCTTTCTGCTCCTGTGGCTCTTTTCCACACCTACTATCCCACTTTCAGCATTACACACCCTCTGTGCGTCTGTTTCTGATTTTCCATCTGGGCCCTGTCTCTCTGTCAGAATCTCTAATTTTTTCTTTAACACACACTCATGCTCTCTGGGCCTCTGCCTGCCTTGGTGTCTCTCGCTCTTACACAGACACGCTCGCTCACACACAGACATGTACACCTACAATGCATGCACATGCTCTGGGTCTCGCACTGCCCTGGCATCCTTTCTTTCTGCCTCCAATACAGACTTCAGCATTTGCTCAGACATCCTGTGCTGTGCTGGCCACTCTCTCCCCGCCCAGCCCCACTTTCTGTCTGGGGCACCTCTTCCGCATCAGGTGGAGTGAGGGCCTCACCCTCAGGCAGGGCAATGCTCGCCTTGAGCACTGCCAGCAGGTTCTGGACGTCACTCCGGATGCTCTGGGCCACACCTGGGTACTTTGCAGAGGGGAGAGAGGGAGGGAAGGAGGAGGGAGGGAGGGAAAGAGTCATTCCCCTGGGATGGCGGATCCCACCCCCACCCCTGCCCTGCCCCACCTCACCTGGATCTTCACAGCCACCTCAGTCCCATCCCTCAGCATGCCCTGGTGCACCTGCCCGATGGAGGCAGCAGCAAAGGGCACCTCCTCCAAGGAGGCCACCTTGGTCTGCCAGTCTCTGCCAAGCTCCTCTTCGAGAACTCTCTGAGGGGAGTGGTCAACCATCACCATCGTGGAGGGGGCAGCTTGGTTCCTTCCCTGGGCCACGCGCTTCACTCGGCAACAACCATGGCACTCACCGCACACACCCGCCATATGCCAGACCCTGGGCCAAGCTCTCTGCTGCTAACCCCACTTTAAAGGTTAGGAAACTGAGGCCATTACAGACTGGGCAGCCCGGCCCAGGTGTCTCCCAAGCCCACACTCTTCAGGCTGTATAAACTTGTGGGGATGGCTACTATTTAGTTAAGATTCGTAGGATTCCTTTTTTCTCCTGGTATAGCGTATTATTAACTCCTAATGTGGTGAAGACAGCTAAAGTTTACTGAGGGCTGCTTCCTGTTCAGAGGGACCTAGAGAGGAGCAGTAATTGCCCAAGGTCACACGGCGATGGAGCAGAAGTGATCAGAAGGCAGGCAGGCAGCTGAGTTCTGGACTCTACACCCTTATTCAGTTACTAGGTCTCCTCATGTCTTGGGCACTGACTTGGTACCAGGCTCTGTGCCAACCCATTTCCTGACAAGATCTTCTTTAATTAAAAAAGCAGTCATAACCACAGTGAAAACTTGTGCATCGCTCTCGGTGTGTCAGGGGCTGTCCGATGTGTTTTATGTATCCTGAGTGATGGAAACCCGTGATGTGGGTGCTGCCATCATGATCCCCATTTCACAGTGAGGTAGCTGAGGCACAGGGAGGTCGAGCCATGTGCCCGAGATCACAGAGGTGGTAAGGGGCAGAGCCCGGGGCAGAACCCACGCCACCTGATGACCTCGGTGCTTTGCTGCCCTTTAGACAGCCCTGACAGAGCCCTGACTCTGTGTCAGGCACAGCACTACACGCCCTGAACCTTCTCATTTAATCATCAGCACTATGCTATGGGGTGTGGGCTTTGGTATTTCCCATTTTACAGATGGGGAAACTGTGGCTTAAAGTCATTCAGCAAGTAGAGCAATGAAGCCAAGAGGGTTGGGGTGATGGAGCCTGACCCCTTGCCAGCTCCACTCCACCGAGCACTCACCGCCATCTGCCAACGAGGCATGAAGTCAGCACTCTGGCGGACTCTCTCAAAGATACGCTGCACCTGGGGGCTAATGAAGCTGTTGTCTTGGGAGACAGTGGGACAAGGGAAGCAGTGAGGGAGGAGGCAAGGAGGGGTCTCTGGGTGAATATCTGAAATTGGGGCTTGGGTGGGGGTGGTGGAAGCAGGGTCAGGGGCCAGGGGCTGAGGGTCGTGCTGTACCCTGGATGCTGAGCATTTGGCCAATCTTGAGGGCAGCTCCCCGAACAGTACACAAGGTCTGCACAATCCGCTCGGCATTGGCCTCCGACAGGAAAGGGTTGGAGACCGGCTGGGACTGGCCACCTAGGGAGGAGAGAATAACCATTAGTTTTACTATCACAAAAAGAAACCATTAGAATACCACTGCACACCCACTGGAATGGCTAAAATGAAAAAGACAATACCAGGCATGGGCAAAGATGCAGAGCAACCTGAACTCTTGTATCCCGCTGGTCAGTTTGTCAGGGCACAAGTCCTTGGGAAAATGGTTGGGACATTTCTGCTGACGCTACACATGAGTAAACCCAATGTGATTCCTCTTCTAGGTACATACCCGAGAGAAATGGATCAGTGTTTCCACCAACAAATATTGCAGGGGTATTAACAGCAGCACTCTTCCTAACAGTCCCAAACTGGAAACAACCCAAAAGACCACCAGCAGAATGAATCAACAAGCCATGGGACAGTCTCAGGGTAGGAGACTAGAGGACAGGATAAGGATGCTACAACCATGCATCAGAATGTGAATTCGTCTCACCAACACAATGCTGAGCGAAAGAAGCCAGGCACGTCAGAGAATACACTCTCTTATTCCATTTATATAAGGAGCAAAAACAAGCAAGACTAATCTAGGGTGTCAGAAGTCAAGTGAATGTTTACCCTTGGTGGGGGACAACTAGAAGGGGATACCAGGGGGCTTCTGAAGAACTTCTAGGGCCACGATTCTCAAAGTGGGGCCTGGGGATCCCTGGGGGTCCTTGAGACCCTTCATGGGGTCTGTGAGATCAAAACTATTTTCATAATAATATTAAGATGTTATTTGCATTTCCCCTCACACTCCCATGAGTGTTTCCTGAGGCTTCCTATGTATGTGATGTCGCTGCTCTGATGGTTGATGGAAAGTGTGCATATTCTCATGTTTTCAATTTTACTCTCTAATAGAGTAAATATCGATAAATATCACTCACATAAACCAGGTAGTTGGCGTCCTCTCTCTATATATATTTATATATATTTTGGTAAGAGGTACTGGGGATTGAATCCAGGGCCTTGTACGTGTGAAGCAGGTGCTCAACCACTGAACTACACCCATTCCCCTTGATATATAATATATATTTTAAAGATTTATTTATTCCCCCCCCATTTGTGCTCACTTGCTGTCTGCTCTGTGTCTATTCACTGTGTACTTGTCTTCTTTTTTTTTTTAGGAGGCACTGGGAACCAAACCCAGGACCATCTCATGTGGGAGGGAGGTGCCTAATTGCTTGAACCACCTCTGCACCCTGCTTGTTGTGTCTCTCATTGTGTTTCCTCATTGTGTCTCTTCATTGCATCATCTTGTTGCATCAGCTTGCGGCACTAGCCATTCACATCAGCTCGCTGTCTTGCTTGTCTTCTTTAGGAGGCACTGGGAACTGAACTCGGGACCTCCCATGTGGTAGGCAGGCACCCAACTGCTTGAGCCACATCTGCTTCCCTTAATATATATATATATATATATATTTTTTTTTTTAAAGGTTTATTTTTATTTATTTATTTATCCCCTCCTTGCTGCTTGTGCTTGCTGTGTCCATTTGCTTTTCTTTGTGTTTTTCTGTGTCTGCTTGTCTCCCTTTGTTGAGTCATCTTGCTGCGTCGGCTCACTGTGCCGCGGGGGCCAGCTTGCCTTCACCAGGAGGCCCCAGGAATCAAACCTGGGGCCTCCTGTATGGTAAACGGGAGCCCAACCAATTGAGCCACAGCTACTTCCCTCCTTAATATATTTTTAACAGCATAATTGGGATATAATTCATATACCATAAAATTCAACCATTTAAAGTGTCACTCAGTGGGTTTTAGCACATTCAGAGTTGTGTAGTCATCATCACAATTTTTTTTTTAAGGCAGTACCAGGAATTGAACCTGGGGCCTCATACATGGGAGGCAGGCGCTCAACCACTGAACTACATCCACTCAATTTTAGAACATTTACATCACCCCAAAAAGAAACCCAGTACCCATCAGCAGTCACCCTCCATTCACCCAAAGTCCCCCAGCCCTAGGCAACCACTAATCCACCTTCTGTCTCTATAGATTTGCCTATTCTGAATGTTTCATATAAATGCAATTATAGAGTATGTGCCCTTTTATGTCTAGCTTCTGTCACTCAGTGTAATATCTTCAAGGTTCACCCACGTTGTAGCATGCATTCTTTTTATGGCCAAATAATATTCGTTTGTATGAATGTACCACATTTTGCCTGAGACCAAAACATTTGACAACTGCTGTTCCAGGGTTTTCTGCTGTGGCTGCAGATATATTTTATGAAAATGCATCAAGCTGTACTCTTGTGTGTATGTTTCTGTACACAAACTGTAGTATTTCTCAATAAAGCACTTATTAAGCTTTTATTTACTTGACCCAAAAATTTATTAAGCTCTTTATTGAGTGCTCAACTTTTGCCAGGCAGAATTCTAAGCGTCCTCGTGGATTCTCTGGCTGAATCCCCCCAACCACCCTGGGAAGAACTACTAATACCTTAATTTTCAAGTTCAGGAAGCAAGAGACTCAGAGAAATGCAGTGCCTGGGCCTGGTCACACAGCAAGGAAGTGGCAGGGCAGGGTGAAGATTCAAGTTTGCCTCATTCTAAAATCTAGTCCTCCCCCCACCCCCAACCTTTTCTTTTGGAAAAAAAAAAAAATCCAAACAGACAAAAAAGTTACAAGCATGTTGTAGGATCACCCTCACACCTTCCAGTTTGATTCAACTTTGTAACAGCCTGCCTCATCTGCTTTACCTGTGTGTGTGTGTTCATACTTATACACTTAGTATTATTCTTTCTTGCCGACCCACTTGAATGTAGTTGCATTTCACCCCTAAAACCTAAAAGCGTCAGTATTTTTTCTGTTATGTATCCTTACATTCCCCTAAATCAGGGGTTCTTGAAAAGGGGTCCGTGAGCTTGAATTGAAATTCAAAAAAACATTATTCTTTTGGAGACGTGTTGGTGCAGGTATGATGTATTTATTAAATAATACACAGTATAGTGTGGACTTAGTAAGGGGTCTGTGGTTTTCACCTGACTGGCAAAGGGGTCTGTGGAAAAAATACGGTTAAGAACCCCTGCCCTACATAATCACAGTACTATCATCACACCTTATCACAACTAAGAAAATTAACCCTAATTCTCTAACATCATCTACCATCCAGTCCAAACTCAAATTTCCCCAGTTGTCCCCCAAAGTCTTTAGAGGTATTTTTTTTTTCCCCAACAGAGAACCAATCAAGGTTCATGCATCCATCTGTCAGTTCATGTCTCTTTAGTCTCTTTTTAATCTAGAAGATCCACTAATCCACTGCTGCTTTTGTTTCAAGACATTAACTTTCTTAGGGAATCTTCCCCATAAATTCTTCTCTCTACACATCTAATTCCCTCTCTTTTGTAATAAACCGCGACTGGCAGTCCTACTTTCAGCTATCTTCTCCTGCTCAGAGTTAGGAACTCAAGATCACCAGAGCTTGAACTTTTTCTCTGGTGATCTACACTTCTGTTAATCAAGGCCCTGAAAGCAGCTTAGCCCTGTTCTGTGCACTAAACAACGATCCTAAGAGGTTGGTATATTATCACCACCTCTATTTTCCAGATGAGGAAAATGGAGCTCAGAGAGGTGAAACCACTTGCCCCAGGTCACACAGCAAGGCCAGGCAGTGTGGCTGACTTACCTGACGGTAAATGTCCTCCTGGCAGAGACTTCTTGACCACCTCGGCCAGAGCTCCCAGCCCCAAGCCCACAGCCAGTCCTGAAGAGTGAGAGAGAAGCCTGAGTACCCGCTTGCCCTGGGCGATCCCCCCAACCCGCTTCCGCTCTCCTCGCTGACCCGCTTTCCTCTCCATCTCTCTGACACCTGCCTCCTTGACTCTTTATTGCCAAATCTGTTTATCTCTGTCCCCAACTCAGTTTCTTACTCACTTCTCCCTGCTTGGGGGTCCCTTTAAGGTGAGGCCACGTCTTTCTTTTCCCTCCCTCCAAGTCTCCGTCTCCTGAGCCAGCAGTTCTCAGCCCTGGCTGCACATTAGAGTCATCTGAGGAGCTTTTACAAATACAATGTCCAGGCCCACCCCAGAGATCCTGGTGTAACTGGTAGAGTTAAAGCCTGGGAATTTTTTTTTTTTAAAGCACCCCAATAATTTTAATGTGCAGCCAAGAATGATCCACTGGGGTCTCCCTGTCTTCCTGTGACTCCTGTTTCTCTGTCCCCACCTCTTCTTCTTTATGCTCCTCTCTCCTTTTCTAGGTCTGTGGTTTCTCCTTCTCTCCTTCTCCCCACCTGGCATCTCTGTCTCGGTTTGTCTCTCGGTTTCCTCCCTCTGCCTCTGATTTCCTCTGCTTCTTCTTTCTCCTTGGCCCTAAGGACATTTGGTGTCTCTCTGCTTCTTTCCTTGTCACCACCTCTGTAAATATTTGTAGTTGGCATCTTCTGACCCCTTTGTACATGCAAGGTACCATTCCCAGTGCCTTTTAGGCATGAACACACTGTATCCTCACATCCTCATGAAATAGGTTTAAAAAAAGAAAAAAAAAAATTTACAGAAAAGGAAACTGAGGCTCAGAAAAGTGAAGTGACTTCCCCAATCATAAAGTGGAGCAGAATCAGACCGTGCACCCCCAGCATCCTGATGCCAAAGCTCTAATCACTGCACTCGACTGCCTCTTTTTACTGTGAATAAGTATCTTTAAAATTTGAACCACGATCCACAGTAACCAATACAGACCAACAAATAGTTCACAAATATAATGGTTTTATATTGTGATATACATATAATGTGAAAAGGTTCACAAAACAATACTTTCCTTTATTATACTGCTATACTCCCATTTTCTATTCTTTTTTTTTTTTTTTTTT
>JAQZBX010006384.1:17427-29663 GCA_029593785.1 Cabassous unicinctus | reverse complement strand
TTCCTGGCCTCTATATCCTCCCTGCCCAAAGCCCTAGGAAACGACTCTACACCTATCTGGTTATGTCATCGTTTTTTCAGTGCACCTCTCCATGCAGCGCAGGTCTGGGACGCCTTTTTCCTTTTTTTTTCCAGGAGGTCCCGGGGATCGAACCTGGGTCCTCCATATGGTAAATGAGAGCTCAGTTACTTGAACCACAGCCACTTCCCTTCTTTTTTTTAATGCTAGTTGCAACCCACAAAATTATTTCATGCAGGAGGTAACCTGATGTTTGGACCACCCTGCTGTGTGACTTTGAGGCAAGTCACTTCTCTTAGCCTCCATATCCTCATCTATAAAATGGAAATAAACACTCATTAGAGACAGTGCAGAAAGACAATGTGCATATGGGAACTTGCACATCTGAAGTTCACAAAAAAAGTTGTCATCATTTACGTTCCTCTCCATTTCTCTCAGCTTTGTGGGTTTCTGCCTTCATCTCTCTTTCTTCTCTCTGCTCTGATTCACTCTCTCTTTCACTTTGTTCTGTACATGCCACCCCCACTGGGCTAGGTCACGATTCTCCACAGTCACACCTACCCCCAAAGTTGGCCAGGCGGCTGATGCGGGAAGCAGGCACCTTGCGTTCTCGAGAGCGGTCACTCAGCTAGGAAATGGGGAAAATGTCCATGGGTGGGAAGGCCAGCACCAGGCCCAGGGAGCCCAACCAACCTGTGACACTCCCTTCCCCAAGCTCCGGAGAGGCTAGCAGCCCTCATGGAGTGTCACTGGGGCAGGGCACTGGTACCTGGGGCCGGGGTGCCTTCCTGAGCCGGGTCTCCCGTGCCCTGCGAATGTCCTCCTCACCCAGGCCTCTACCAGGCCTGTCCTGATGGAACCTTTGGGTCTGAGAACCCCGACATGGCCCCTGCAAGAGACACAGACTTTGGTAAGAAATGACTCTTTTGGACTTCTCTCTGTCCACTTAACCCCAGAAGCCTCTTCCTGTCTCTTCCCCTAGGGGACCCCTCCCCAACTTCTTACCCACCAGT
This sequence comes from Cabassous unicinctus, assembly GCA_029593785.1. Classification (NCBI taxonomy): domain Eukaryota; kingdom Metazoa; phylum Chordata; class Mammalia; order Cingulata; family Chlamyphoridae; genus Cabassous; species Cabassous unicinctus. The sequence goes on along the minus strand of JAQZBX010006384.1, from coordinate 28,632 downwards.
GGGGCCCAAGCCCCAGGGCCCAACAAGTCAGACCAGCAGTCCGGCCCAGCGGCCCACAGGTCCCTCGCAGTAGGCCCCCCATCTCCAGCCACATCACCTGGGGGAGAAGAGGAGGGATTATTCGGGTATAGGTTGTGGGTCTGCCCTCCCTGCTTTGTCCCCCTTCGTTGCCAGGTCCCCGCATTCCTCTTGTGTCCACCCTCTCTAAGATTCTCTTCCCCAAAGGCTTCTTTCCCTGTCAATACTCCCCCGCTCCCCCGCCCGAGTTTCTCCTGGCTCCCCTAGTTACTGGGAACTCAGAGTCCCCAAACCCACTTACCCCGTCCCACCCCACGCCGTTGCTAGGGACCTCCCCCGTTGCTAGACACCCACAGATCCTCCAGGACTACCTTTTCACTTCTCAGAGCCCCTCTCGTTGCTAGGCACCGCCTCCCCCCTGTTGCTAGGTACCCACAGCTCCGTGACTCCCGGTCCGCGACGCGCGGGGCCTCCTGCACTTCCGGGAGACTCCGCACACCGCCCCCTCCGGTCAGCTAGCCAATGGCGAAACAGCGGCCCGCTGATTGGCACGAAGCCCGCCAGGCTGTGCACGAAGGGGCGGGCCCGGGGCGGGGCCGAGGCTCTGGGGCCGGGGCCTAAGGGTGGGGGCTGGGGCCCGCACGGTGTTGCTGGGGCTTGGAGTGGGCGCACACGTGGCTTTTGATGCCCGTCCACTCCCCGCACAGTGCCTTATCCACGGCGGACCTTCCCGTTCCTACCCGTCTTTTTTGCAAACATCCCTCTCTCCCTTATAAATTCCACACCTCTCCTCTGCGCCAACGTCTCTTGGCCAACACCTCCTTTCTCCTTGTATTTTCCTGGCCCGCTCCACACCTCTCCTTTGAACACACATACTTCACAGCAAACATTTCCCTTGCACGTGTCGCTCCTCCACTTTGCTGACCCACATTCTGACACCCAATCTCCTCCCTGGCACCTAGAAACCCCCTGCCTTGCTCGCCAACTGTCTCCCTGTCACACCCTCAATTCTCCTGTGTACATAAACCCCCTCACTCAGCACCTTGCACTTGACCCCCTGCTCCCTCATCCACCCTGCTCTCTCTCTGCTCCCCGCCCACTGGTGGGATGGCGCGAGTGGGAGCCCTCTGTTTCCCGTAGGCCTGACATTTCTCAGAACACACAAAGCCAAGATTCCCAGAGCTGAGTCAGGAACCTTGGCATCCCAGAAACCAGCTCCCAGCCCGTCAGGGTGTGTGTGTATTGGTGTGTGTGTGTGTGATATAAATCCTGCTCTCCCAACAAAAGACTGACTCACCACTTCTCACAGTCTGGAATAGAAACAGCTGGCTGGGGCATCTCTCCCACCGCTAGGAGAGTGAGGAATGTGATGCTCCCCCCTCAGAACCTCCCTGTCCTTATCTTCTTTCTCTTTTGGGGAATTAGGCCTGTGCTGTGTGACCTCAGAAAAGCTCTCGACCCTCTCTGGGCCTCAGTTTCCCAGCCTGTACCATGTGCCAGGGCGCTCCTGCCTCTGACTTCTCATTGGTCTGTAAAGAGCTGAATCATTTTATAGTCTTGGCCCTGTGTCTGTACTTGTGTCCCTCCCCAGGGTTACTCAGTTTCAAACAGAAACCCCCTCTCCCTCCCCCAGCAGACAGTGAGGGTCTGACTCAGGAGCTGGAAGGCAGCTCACCCTTGGGGACAAATTATATTAAAAGCACCTATGACAGTACTCAGGCTACAAGGCACCAAATGCTTCACAAACATGAGGTAATATCAAATAGCCCAGTGGTTATAAGCAAAAGTTTGAGGCTCAGTGGCCGCATCTGTAAAACTGGGCCACGGCATTCCCTCTTCCTCAGTGTTGGTGAGAGAAACACAGTGAAATAGTATCTGAAAAGAGCTCAGCACAGGACCTGGTTCAGAACAAGTGCTCTACATGCTAAAGAGAAGTTTCTTATAGAAAATTGTTTTCTTTCAACACTTTGATTAAGCACTTACTGTTTTCCAAGGCACTGGGGTCCCAGCAAGGACCAAAACAGGCAAAAATCCTTGTCCCTCATGGTGCTGGCTTCTGGCAGGGGACACAATAAACAAAATAAATACATATATATAAATAAGGTGACAGGTATTAAAGAGAAAAATAAAGCAGGGAAGGGGGCAGGGAGTAGAGAGAAGATTGAGAGTTTAAATAGGGTGTTCAGTGAAGGCCTCATTGAGGAGGTAATGTTTGAGCAAACACCTGAAGGATGGGAGGGAGCCATGAGAATATGTGGGGAAGAGCAATCCAGGCAGAGGAAACAGCCAGTGCAAAGGCCCTGTGGTGGAAGGGTGCTAGGTATCTTGGGAGAAAAGCAAAGAGGCAGAGTGAGTGGGGGCAGAGAGGGAGATGACGGCGGGGCGGCCCAGAGGCAGGTCCTGTAGGGCGTGGTGGGCCACAGTGAGGATGGTGGATTTACCCTGAGTGGGATGCAAACCACGGAAGATGGGGGTCTGAGCAAAGAAGGGACATGATATGATTTACAGAAAATAGTCTTACTTTCAGCTCTTCCTCTAACTCCCCTCAGCCTCAAAAGCAAATTGTCACCCAGTAGAGACCAAAAGACCAGATTTTGGTTTAGAAGGACCTGCATCTGTTTTTTTTTTTTTTTTAGGAGGTACTGGGGATTGAACCCAGGACCTCATACATGGGAAGCAAACACTCAACCGCTGAGCTACATCCACCCCTCTAGGACCTGCATCTGAATCCACACAGCCTAGATGTGTGATTTTGAGCTCACTGCTTTTCCTTTCCATTTCTTTGCCAATGCAGTGAGATAATGAGCATCGCTACTTACAAGATTTGGGGTATAGAGTGGCAAGTACAGTGCTTGGCACAAAGCAAGTGCACAAATGTTGCAAATAAACAATAATCTCCATAACAGCACTGTGAGGAAATTATCATCACTGTCCCCTTTTTTAAAGGGGCGGGGGAAACAGACTCAGAGGAGTCAAGTCTTTTGGGGAAGATCATACAGGAAATGAGCGTCAGAGCCATCAGTATCTTGTGTTGGGAACCATCAGGGCCAGGTTGTTTCCAGGCTGTTTTAGTATCCTGTTATGGCTGGGAGCCATCAGCGTGTGGCTCTGTCCAGGGGCCTTCAGTATCCCTTTGTATCCTGGAGCCATCAGTGTTCAATTCTTTCCAGGAGCCATCAGCACTTGGCTCTGTTGAGGGACAGGCCCCCTCTGGCTTGAAAACAGTCATCCTGGCTTCAGAGGCTATGGTCCTGGCTTTGTCCCTCACTATGTGAGCTTGGACACATTCTTTCACTTTCTGGGTCTGTTTCCCTGGTAAAAGTGCCAGGTTCTTGTGGCATTGAACACACATTTTCTGAAACAATTAAACATTATTATGTATCCTCACTTCGCAGGGGAGAAAACTGAACCTGCAGCGGGGTGGAGGGTGGCGTGGAAAGGATAAGGCGTTAAGTCACCTGCTCAAGATAACACATTTGGAAAGAGGTAGAAGGGGAACTCAAACCCACGTCTGTCCAACCCCTGCGTGAAAACTGCTTATGCGGCTGGCGCCGCCAGCCATTGTAGGGAACTGGTCACTCGAGGGTGTGGGAGGGCGTCTTCCGCCCCGCCATCCTCAGAAGCCACCTTGGCACCCACAGCCCGCACCCCAACGCCCTCAGGCCCACCCATGACCCGCGTCCGACGCTCGGAGGCACGCCCCCTCGCCAGAGACGGGCGGGACCAGGCCAATCCCCGCCCCGTTACGGCCCTTACGTCACGTCCGGAGGGGCGGGGCCTCGGGGCTTTCCCCAGGAGGGGAGTATCGGTTAACCCCTGCGTGGCCGCGTAGGCCGCAGCTGTGCAGGCCGGAACCCGGGAGTCGGGGCTCCCCAGCCACACCCCTCGCGGGCCTTAAAGAGGCCAGAGGGGCTGGGCCGCGCCGAGGGAGCGGGTATGAGGCGCTGTCCGTGCCGTGGGAGCCTGAGCGAGGCGGAGGCCGGAGCGCTGCCCGGGGCGGCCCGTATGGGGCTGGAGGCGCCGCGAGGCGGGCGGCGGCGGCAGCCGGGACAGCAGCGACCTGGGCCCGGCGCAGGGGGCCTGGCGGGGCGGCCGGAGGGGGGCGGGCCCCGGCCCCGGGCCGTGGGGTCCGGCCTCCACAGCGAGCCCGAGAGGGCCAGCCTCGGACCTGTGCCGCGGACGGAGAGCTCCGGGACAAAATCCTGGACAGACGGACAAGCAGAGCCTGAGGCCGCTGGTGTCGGAGCAGAGACAGAGAGGCCCAGCCGAAAGACGGAGCCAGACAGATCCAGCCCCCCGGCACATCCAGAAAGGAGCAGCCACTGGTCAAAATTGGAGTGGGCCGGTTCCTGGATGGAGACTGGGAGAGATGGCTTTTGGACTGACCCCCACAGGTCGGATCCCCACTCTCAACCAGAGGGGGCCAGCCTCTGGATGCGGCCAGGGGTTGATGGGCCCTGGACAGAACTCCAAACCGATGGGCCACAGACCCAGCCACAGAGAGCCAAGCCCTGGGCTGGCTTCTGGAACCCCCAGAACAGGTCCAGCCTCCAGACTCAACCAGAGGAGACCTGTCCCTCAACAGAGTCAAGTGCTGATGGCTCTTGGAAAGCATTTTACACTGATGGCTCCCAGACACTACAGGATACTGAAACAGCCTGGGCACAGCCTGGCCCTGATGGTTTCCCAACACAAAATACTGATGGCTCTTGGACACGGCCTGGCACTGATGGTTCCCAGATACAGGAAGATACTGATGGCCCCCAGACAGAGCCTGGGACAGACTGCCTTTCAGGGGAGCCCGATGGAGATGGCCTGTTAGAGGAACTGGAGCCTGGGGAGTTGGCGACTCACCTATGCTCACACCTGGACTGTAGCCTCCCGTGTCCTGTGCCCCGCCTCATCATCACCCCTGAGACCCCTGAGCCGGAGGCCCAGCCTGTGGGACCCCCCTCACGGATTGAGGGGGGCGGTGGCGGCTTCTCTTCTGCCTCCTCTTTCGATGAGTCTGAGGATGACGTGGTGGCCACCGGCGGAGGTGCCAGCGACCCCGAGGACAGGTCTGGGGTGAGTGGGACCATCCCTTGAGCCACATCCCACTACCCTCGTCCCCTGCTTTTGCCTGAGATGTTCTCTCCCGGTTTCCTCTTTGTTCCCTACCAGCAATTACATCTCCACTGACCTCTTCCTTCTGACACCCCGGTTACCAACCCAGGCACCCCCCTTCCTAATTCTCTTCCTCCCCCACCCCCCACTCCTTTCAGTCCTGGGTTCTAAAATGGAGGGTAACTGACCGATTTCACTGCACCCAGGAACCCTTGAAACGGTAAGATTGTGTGAGTCTGTGTTGCCTGTATACACACATTTTTGCAGCAAGGGTCTGTAACTTCCATCGAATCCTCTGGAGAGTCTGTGACCCCCCCAAATCTGAAGAACACTGGCATAGGGAGACAGAAAGAGTGCACTTTCTACCCCAGATTGCTTAGTCGGAGGCCTGTGGCTGCCTAAAGCGTCCCTGAACCTTCACCACCCCTTAGTCCATTTGCACATTTTTCTAGGGAGTGAGCCCCCAGCTTTCAGCAGATTCCCAAAGGGCTATGTAAGCCCTAAAAGCTAAGGGACCTCTGGCCTAGCCAGGTGTCCTCCCTGTCTCCCTCTTGCCCTCCTCCAGCACTGGTTCTACTCCCCAAGGGGACCCCTGCAGACTCTTGTTTACCGCCCTACCATCATGCCCAGCTGGGGTGTGGTTCTGCCCCGGTGAATCCGGAGGGCCTGGCAGGGCAGGTTCCCGGAGGGAGGGTCAGGGCCCAGGCAGGAGGCAGGTGTGAGACTGGAGGGCCTCACGTGTGGCTGGGAGTGTCACCACCTGCTTGCCAGCTTACTCCCTGGTCCTCCCATCATCCTGGGGCCCCTGGAGTCTGCCCTGAGCCCACTCACCCCACATGCCTTAGGGATGCGTTAACACATGTCGTCACAGGTGGAAGAGACAGACCTGCCTCAATGTGCTTATGCTGGGGCAAAGGAGCCCGTCCTCTGGGGCTTTCTGCCATTGTTTTTTTCTGTCTGCTCTCACTTCCTTGGCATCTCAGAATGGCTGAATTGGAAGAGGGTAAATAATAATAATTATTATTATTATTGTGGCTAGCACTCACTTGTGCCCAACTCATATTAACTAAGGTAATCCTAACAGGAGCCCTATGAGGTGGATAATACTGTTATCACCATTTTACAGATGAGGGAAATGAGGCACAGAAAGTTCAAGTTGCTTGTCCAAGGTTACACCTTGGAAGACACAGCTGAGACTCAAACCCAGGCCATCTAGCTCCAGAATCTGTGCTTTGAACTGCTGCACCACTCTGCTTTTCACAAATAATGATCATAGTCAAACCTTATTGAACACTTACTGTATACATTATTCTAGGTGCTTTATATGCCTCAACTCTGATTGCTCCTAACCGGCACTATGAGGTTGGAATTATTATGACTCTCCATTTTACAGATGAGGAAACTGAGACATAGAAAGGTGCCATCACTTGCCCAGGTTTGGCCAGGACAGGTCAGAGCCAGGATTCTAACTCGGTTCTGGCTGAGTTTAAAGTCCAGTCATTTTAATCCCTGCCACATGTGAATCGTTTCCTAGCTTTTTTTTTTTTTTTTTTTTCTTTTTTTCCCTAGTCTCCAGTTTTTCTTCATCTTTCCAGAAGCTGCCTCAATGGTCCAGCTCTGACCACTCACTTTGCCTACTCTGGCACCTTCCAGGGCTCCCCAGGGCCTTCATGGTGGCCATTAGGATCTCATCCTGGGCTCGGTGCTTTCTTTCTTCAGGCTTCTTCCCAGGTTCTCCCATTTCCCCTCCTGACAGCCTCTGCTGCAGTTAGACCAAAGTACACCCTGTTCCTTGAGCGTCCTGCTGCCGTCTTCTGCCTCCACACATTGCTCAAGCTGTTCCTAGTGCCCAGAATACCCTCGCTTCCTGCTCGCTTAATTTTGAAATCCTGTCCAACTGTGAAGGCCCAGCTTCCCTTCTTCCCTTCCTCCTTCCTTCCTTCCTTCCTTCTCACATCTATCTTGTTCCCTAACCAGACAACAAACTGTTCCCTATGTGTCTGACTCTATATTGGCTTTACTGGGGACACAGCAGTGACCAAGACGGTCCAAGGCACTGCTCTCATGGGGCTCCCAGGCTGAGGTGGGGGAGACAGACCCATCACCAGTCAGTGACAATTCGGAGTGGTCAGGGCTGGGATGGGGGAAGTTCAGGGGTTTGTGACTACACAGACCCCTGGGGTATCAAGGAAGGCTTCCTGGAGGAGGAGACATGTGAGCCAAGACCATCTTGAAACCATTTGAGGAAGCCCAGATTAACCATCAGATCTAAGAAAAAAGAGAGACTACAAAAAGAGTCTCAACTAACCTCCTTCAATCCAAGCAATGTTTTCTGAGCACCTGTTGTGAACCAGGCCATGTGCTGGGACACATTGCACCGTGACAACCCCATCCCTGCCCTCATGAGCTTATAGTCCAGCAGGCATGTAGAAGGCAAGCCCCAGAATTGTGGGGTCAGACCAGAGCTCAAAGCCTGGCACTGTGCTGTGTGATGTTAGGCAAGTGCCTTCACCCCTCTGAGTCTCTGTTTCCTCTTCTGTAACACTCACACAACAATCCTCCTGGAGTTGTGTTTTTAGGATTCAGTAGGTTATAGCACACTGAGTCTTTGTCATTGTGCCTGGAATGTTCCAGGTGCTTAGTAAACAGGAACTTTTATTAATCATCTCCTCCCCTGGGCTGGCAGTCAGAGGGGGGAGGGAATAGCCCTTCCTGAACCCTGCAGTCCAACACTCTGACTCCTTGTTTGACCTTCCCGCCCTGTAGATGTGTGCTAGATAGCTGGACTCTGAAGGGGTGGGAGAGAACATGCCCTTGACCCTGAGGGTGTGGGGTGGGGCGCTGAGCCACACAGCTTCCTAGTCTGGAGGAGACCTCCTTTCCCAGTACTTGCTAAGTGCCTGCTGTGTGCTTGGGTAGCGTCTGTGTGTGTGTGTATGTGTGTGTATGAGAACCAGACACTAACCCTTTCTCAAGAAGTGTTCGGTGGAGTCAGTATGATACAACTAGATCCCCATTTTGTGCTTACTCTTCTAGTTTCCTATTGCTTGCTCACTCTCTCTCTCTCTGTCTCTGCTATCTATCTTTTTCTTTCTCTGTCATTATGTTCTTTGTGTGTATCTGTCTCTATCCCTGTATTTCTGTCTTTCTTTTTTACTGATTGTGTCTACCTCTGTATTACTCAGGATAGATCAGGATTTGCTGTAGTAACAAACAACCCCCAAATCTCAGTGACTTAGAATAACAAAGGATTACTTTTTTTAAAAAACCTTTAATTTTGAAATATTTTCAAATTTATAGGATGGTTACAAAAATCATACAAACCCCATACAGAGAACTCCACCATAGCCCTATCCCCCCAGATACCCAGTGTATTAGTCAGCCAAAAGGGTGCTGATGCAAAATACCAGAAATCTGTTGGCTTTTATAAAGGGTATTTCTTTGGGGTAGAAGCTTACAGTTACCAGGCCATAAAGCGTAAGTTACTTCCCTCACCAAAGTCTATTGCCATGGGTTGGAGCAAGATGGCTGCTGACGTCTGTGAGGGTCAAGCTTCCTGGGTTCCTCTGTTCCCAGGGCTCTGTTTCTCTCCGGGCTCAGCTGCAGCACATTCTCCACAAGGCCAGCTGTAGACTATCAGGCAAACGGCTCTGTTTCTCTCCCCAAGGCCTCTGCCTGTGTTTCATGGAGACTTCTCTCCTTCACGTATCTGCTTCTCCTGCGTGTTTACTTCCCCGGCTCTGGGATCAAAACTCCAGCATCAAAACTACAACTCTCTTCTTTTGCCATGTCTTTTCTCTGTGAGTCCCCACACACCAAGGGCTGGGACTCAACGCCCTACTGACGTGACCCAATCAAAGCCCTAATCGTAATTTAACTAAGTAAAAGTAAAACCTCTGAATTTAATACACTCTAATATGCCCAGAGGAAAAGACCAGTTTACAAACATAATCCAATATTACTTTTTGGAATTCATCAATAATATCAAACTGCTACACCCAGATCCACCCATATTAACATTTTGCCACATTTACCATATCATTCTCTCTATCCAACGATCTGTCCTATCTATCCATCTGTCCGTCTGTTTATTAATCCATATCTGAACACTTAAGAGTAGGTTGTATGTATCAAGCTTCTTGAACACTTAATACTGCCCATGTAGAAAACAAAAAACAGAACAGAAAAACCAATAACAAAAAAATACTGCCCATGTACATTTCCTAAGAACAGGGATATTATTCACTTAAGTAACCACCTTAAATACAGTTATCAAGTTCAAGAAATTTAACGTTGATATAAATCTTTCAGCCTATATTCCAATTTTAAAAATATATCCCAATAATGTCCTTTTGAGCCTCTTCTCCTCCCTTGTTAGATCTCATCCAGGATCACGTATTGCATTTAAATGTCATTGTCTTTTTTTTTTTTTTTTTTTTAAATAAATTGTGGGAATATATACTCAACATAAACTTTGACAAAGGCTTGTTTTTGTTCATGCTGTGCATTGACCATGGGTCAGTGACGGATGAGGGGCCTCTGCTCCCTGCCGTCTTCACTTGGGGTCTGGGCTGAGGGAGGCTCCACTTCTGTGCACAGTTTCCCCCTTTGACAGCAGGAAAAAGAACATGGAGAGTCATGCCCTAGCCCTTGAGGCTCTTACTCCAAAGTGACACTTCTGCTCACATTTCATCGGCCAAAGTAAAAGTCAATAACCTAAGTTCAAGAGGTCAGGGAACTTCCTGGAAGGGAGAAGAGCTGGAACCATTTGGCAAACAACCCTTGTGACTGTCACCTGTGTGTTTGTCTCTGTTTCTGTCACTCTGTCATCTTTATCTCCATTTCTATCTCTCTGTGTGGGTCTGCCTCCAGTCATCAGCCTCCTCGACCTTTTTTCCTGGAAAGTGTGGACTGGTTTCGGGGCAGAGGTGGGGCTTCTAAGTTTTTGGTGTGTGTATGTGGATGGGGGAGGGTGGGTAGGTGAGGTTTGTTACTGCAGCAAAGCCTAGCCTATCCTAACCCATATAGAGAAGGACAGACACAGAGAGACAGATACAAAGAAAGCAATGACAGCGACAGAGAGATGGACAGAGACCCTCTCCCACCTTTGCTGAGGCCTTTGGGAAGAGGGGGTGTCCTGTGATTGCTGAACTAAATGAGATTCACTCACCCCAGCAAGCTTGGGGACAGTGACCCTGGGAAGCCCCCAGATCCGCTTCGTTCCTTCTCATCTCAGCATCTCCTCCTCCACCCCTCCCTGCTTGGTCCTGACCTCCCCGTGCTCTGCCCTATACAGAACAAGCCGTGGAAGAAGCTGAAGACAATTCTGAAGTACTCACCCTTCGTGGTCTCCTTCTATAGACACTACCCTTGGGTCCAGCTGTCTGGACATGCTGGTGAGAGCTGGGGGTAGTGGGCATACAGAGCTGGGGAGAGATGCCTGTGGCTGGGGAAAGGGCTCCTCTCGAACCTTAGTTTCTCCATCTGTAAAAAGGGCTTGGTGTTAGTCCCCATGTCATGGGGCCATCATGGGAAACGTTTAGGCCTGGGCCCAGCCCATTGTGCACCAGGACAGGGGCCTGTTCTCTGCTGTCCTGGTGTGGTGGGAATGAGCCTCCACTGTGGGGGCACATGGGCCTGGGGTCAAATCCCAGTTCTGTACTTTATTCATGGATAACCATGGGGCAAGTTACTTTCCCTTACTAAGGCTCAGTTTCCTTATCTGTAATATGGAATTAGTCATACTTCCCTTGTAGGGTTGACCTAAGGCTTAAAAGATCAAAATTTTTATTGGGACTGCGGCACAGACCCCTCATAAATGGAAGCCACCATTCCCCGCCCTTCCCTTGTGTCCAGCACACAGTAGGCCCTCAATAAATAGCAGCTGTAATGATTGGTCCCCAGTGCCTAGTACAATGCTTCTAGCTCATCACAGCTCAGTGTGTAGCATACAGTAGGTGCTCAGTATGTGTATCCCATAATTTCTCCCTTTACCCAGAGCTTAGCACAGTATTTCCCACACATAGCACTCATTCAATAAATTATATGTTGCCATTTCTTCCTTTTTTTTTTTTTTTTTTT
>JAQZBX010006384.1:0-17327 GCA_029593785.1 Cabassous unicinctus | reverse complement strand
AACCAAGCATTTGTTCTCTACCGGGCCTTGTGCTCAGTGCTTCTCATGAACTCATGTTAGTCTTCAAGGTGCAGAATCAATATAGTGGAGGGACCAGCAGGGAGGACACTGGAGCTGGCCTGGGTTCAAATCCCAGCTTCTCCACTGTGATTGTGTGACTGAAAACAAGTGCCTGTGATTTGGTTTTCCGAGCTGTAAAATGAGGACAATTACCTCATCAGGTTGTGGTGAAGAATGAATAGGGGAGCGGATGTAGCTCAGTGGTTGAGCGCCTGCTTCCCATGTACAAGGTCCTGGGTTCAATCCCTGGTACCTAAAAAAAAAAAAAAAGAGAATGAATAAGTTGGTAGATATAAAATGCTTACAACAGCACCTTGCATACAGTAAGTGCTCAATAATCGTTACCTTTCTGGTCCATCGACCCTAGGAGATAGGTTTGCTTTTAAGTTCTGATTTTCCAGATGAGAAAATTGAGGCTCAGAGAAGTGGAGTCGCTTGTGCTAAATGATACAGCCAGTGAATGGCAAACCTGGGATCTGGGCGATGTCTGACTCCAGACCCCACCCGCTTCATAACTATCCTATGAGCTCATCTCAGAAGAACTCTGTTTTGTTACTTCTGAGACTGCTGTTTCTGACAATATGGTAGATAGCCTTTAAAAACACAAAAAACAAACAAACAAAAAAAACCTGGATGAAATATAACAAACATAAATGTAAAACTGAGAATGTAAGGGAATCTTCAAGGGCCAAAAATGAAGAAGAAATGGAAACCAGACCAGGATGCTGAGCTAATGCTACTGCTAAAACTGCTCTGGGGGTTCCTTCAAATCTTGACAACCGAGGGGCTTGGCTTGAATGGCCACTGTGTCAGTCAGTTTGTATCACAATAGCACTGTCTAACAAATCACCCCAGCACTCAGTGGCTTAAAGCAACAGTCTTATTCTCATTCATGCGTCTGTGGGTTGGCTGGGGGCTGGGTCCAGATGTGCTCCAGATGTCTGCCTTGTTTTTCCTTAGATTTGAGTGGGAGAAAAGACAAGCCTCACCCCCTCCCCAAGACTATAAACACAGGCCTGCCATTTATATGGATGGTAATTACTTTTGATGAGTTTTAAAAAATAAACAAAAATCCTTCAAAACTTAGTGATGGTTAAAAAAACACAACAGTGTAATAAAACAACCATTTTATTATGCTCATGGGTTTGGGGCCAGGAATTTAGGCAGGCCACAGCCGGGCTGGCTGCTTCTATGATTTCTCACGGAACTCAGGGTGACTCGAAGGCTGGGAGCTGGGAACTCTGGAGGTTCATTTCCTCCTCTGCTGGCTGTTGGCAGGGCCTCGGCTTGGGCTGCTGGCTGGAAAGCCTGTATGTGGCTTCTCCATGTAGCTGCTTGGGCTTCCTCATGACATGGTGGCCTCGGGTCAGTCAGATTTCCTACACGGCGGCTCTGCAGAGGTGGGTTAACCAGGTGGAGGTGGCATTGTCTTTTCATGACCCAGACTGAAGTTAGGCAGCCTAATTTCTGCCACAAGCCCACTCAGATTCAAGGAGAGAAGAACTAGACTCCATTTCTTGGTGGGGGATAGCAAAATTTTCAAAAGCATATGGTACGGGACTTATGGTTGCAGCCACCTTTGGAAACTATAATCTGCCACAATAAAAATTTGAAATTCTAATCTACACTATCAGCATGGTTCAGGAAACCCCAGATTTAGACATTCCCTTAAATAGGCCCTGATTGTTAGCGTCCCAGGACTCCAGGCAAAAGCAATTGCACATCTGCTCTGGAGTCTCAGGCTCTCAACTCAGATCTCACAAAACTCCCACAGAAGATCACGAGCTCACCATCCAAAATGACAAAACAGGTGAGGCAACAACCTGCTGTGAACAGGCCTCAGTGTAAATAACAGAGAGCACACGGAGGCCCTGCCCCCCAGCCCCGGCCCTGGTCTTGAGCGCTGCAGGGAGGGAGGGACAGTGCTGCAGAAGGGTCAGCCAAGAGGAAGGCGGCCGGGGCCTGATGCATCGGGGAGATGGGGGGTGCTCCTTCTGATCTGGTTTCTGACCCTTTCCTTGCCCTGCTGCCCATAGGGAACTTCCAGGCAGGAGAAGATGGTCGGATTCTAAAGCGTTTCTGTCAGTATGAGCAGCACAGCCTGGAGCAGCTGATGAGGGATCCCCTGAAGCCCTTTGTGCCCACCTACTATGGCGTGGTAGAGCGGGATGGCCAGGCCTTCAACCAGATGGAAGACCTCCTGGCCGACTTTGAGGGCCCCTCCGTCATGGACTGCAAGATGGGCAGCAGGTGGGGGCAGGGATGGGGCTTGGGGGGTGGGCCTCCAATTTCCTACTGCTGAGATTTGCAAAATGCTTCTACCAAGGTACTTTCCCACATGGTGTGAAAGTTCCAGTTCCATATTGTTGCCAACACCTGGTATTGTATGTCTTTCAAATTTTAATCATTCAAGTGGGTGTGTAGTGGTATCTTGTAGTTTTAATTCTGTTTCTCTGATGAGCAAAGACATTGAGCATCTTTTCACATGTTAAAAAGATGAGAAGTGAAAAAAAAAAAAAAAAGATGAGAAGTGCCTTTTTGAGTTGTCTTTTACCTAGTTTTCTATTTTCAAGGGCTCTTTTTGATTGGTAATTCTTTATATATTCTGGTTACAAGTCCATTATTGGAGATATATGTGTGTGTGTATAATATATATATTTTTCCACCTCTGTCATTCATTCTCTTTAGTGTCTTTTGATAAACAGAAGTACTTTTAATTTAGCCCAGTTTGTCAGTTTTCTTCATTATAGTGGTTTTTGAGTTTAAAAAATCTTCGCCCACTTCAGGATCATGAGGATATTCTCCTGTATTTTCTTCTATAAGCTTTATGGCTTTAAGTTTTACATTTAGATCTGTAGTCCATCTAGAATTTTGTGTATGATGTGAGGCAGGGATCAAGGTTTATTCCACTCCCCACCCCATGGATATCCTATTGACCAAGCCCATTTTATTGAAAAGACTTTCCCCTCTAAATTGCAGTGCCTACTTGGTCATAAATTGGGTTAATGTACGTGTGTGTGTCTTCGTGGACTTGGCTTTGCTCCATTGATCTGTTTGTCTATCCTTGTGCCAGTATCACACTGTAACTTTACAATATGTCTTAATATCAGGGAGTATAAATTCCTAGCCTTGCTCTTCTTCCTAATTCCTCTGTCACGTCCTCCATGTCCCCAGGACCTACCTGGAGGAGGAGCTGGTAAAGGCACGAGAACGGCCCCGGCCCCGGAAGGACATGTATGAGAAGATGGTGGCTGTGGACCCCGGGGCGCCCACCCCCGAGGAGCATGCCCAGGGCGCAGTCACCAAGGCCCGCTACATGCAGTGGAGGGAGACCGTGAGCTCCACCTCCACCCTGGGCTTCCGGGTAGAGGGTGTCAAGGTGAGCACCAGGACCCAGCCGGCCTGTCGCTACAGGGCTTGGTGCTCGACCTGAGGCAGGACTCCTTGGGAGTGTGGTGCCAGGGAGGGCTGGAAAGAGGCACGATCTGGAGAAGATGGTGGGAGGTTGCAGAGGATGGAGAGGCCAGAGCCGGGGGCAGGCCCCGCTCCTCTCGCACCCCACACCCCTCAGAGACCATGCTTTGTTTCTCCTTCTGCCTGAGGAGCTCTTGATTCCACCTTCTCCTCTCCTTCCACGGTCCTGTGCTAGTCCAGCCCATTTCTCTTGCCCGGGGCCCTGTCCCAGCCTCCCCGGGCTCCCGTGCCCTAGTCTCAGCCTCTCTGTTCCATCGTCCAACACAGCAGCTGAAGGAATCTTTTTTCCCCTCATGGAGAAAGTTTTTCCTGATGAGGAACTGAGGCTGCGGCAGGTTGAAGTGACTTGCTTAGGCTGCCCAGCCAGGAAGCAGCAGAGTCATGATTCAAAGCCAGATCCACCCCCTCCAAAGCCCACTGGGCCAGACGGGCTCAACCATGGGTTCAAGGTTACTCGGAAGGGCTCAGGAATGGGACTTGGGCTGGGCAGGAGCCTGATGTTGCTCGGTGTTGGGGATATGAAGGAATACCTTGACTCTGCCCCCTCACCCCTTGCCCTGCAGAAAGCCGATGGCACCTGCAACACCAACTTCAAGAAGACACAGGCACGGGAGCAGGTGACAAAGGCATTGGAGGACTTTGTGGACGGGGACCGCAGAATCCTGGTGAGCAGACCCTGTACCCTTTGTAACAAACCACCCCCAAATTTAGCAGCAGAAAACCAATGCCATTATTACTGCTCCCCAGACCATGGGTCTTTGGCTCCAGGCCAGGCTTGGCTGCCATTGGCAGGCTTTGCTCAGGCATGTGGGGTCAGCTGGGGGCTCTGCTGGGCTGGCTGTCCCCGACACGTTTGGTGGCCAGCTCATCATCTTGGCGCATGACTCGGCCACAGGCTCTCATGATCCGGCAGTCTATCCTGAGCTTGTTCTCCTGGTGGAAGCAGGGCCTCCTGCTGTCTAGGCTCAGCATTTCTGACAGGATCTACTGCCCAAAGCAAGTCACATGACCAGGCCTAGGTTAAAGGGAAGGGGGAAGACACCTTATGTCCTGCTGGGAGGAGCTGCTAAGAATTGTGGGTATTCATGTACTCTACTGCACTGTCTGTCCCACCCCCTCCCCCCAGTTTTCCCCATGGCTCCCCTGGTCCCATTCTGGCCTGGTCTGCCCACTCCTTTGGGGGTATGAGGTGAGGTCAGACCCCAAGATGGGCAATGTCCCACAAAGTCTCTATGCTAACCAAGAAACCCTCCCTCTGACGCCCAGAGGCAGTACGTGGCACGCCTTGAAGAACTTCGTGAAGCTCTGGAGAACTCCCCCTTCTTCAAAACCCACGAGGTGTGTGTGAGCCTTGGCTGCCATGGGCAGGGGATGGGGGGTCCTGTGGGAGCATGGGTGTTGGGGTCCAGGTGGCACTGAGGGGAAAGGTCAAGGCTATGTAAAGGAGGTCCCAAGTTTTGGGGTTTGCTTTTTTAGGGTAGGCAACAAAAAGGATTTCAGGGAGGTAGAATAATTAAGAGCATGGACTCAAGCCGGGTAGCCTGGGGTTGAGGAGTGGCTCTGCCTCTCACTAGCTGTGTGACCCTGGGCAAGTGATCTACCTTCTCTGTGCTTCAGTTTCCCCCTCTTTAATATGGGGGAACAACAGTACCTCCTTTTTAGGGCTACTGAGGGTGTAAGATGAGTAAATGTAGAGAAAATGTTTGGGATGTAGAAGTGATTAACTCCTAGCTCTTAAAATTGTTTTATAATCACTATTATGTATAATTATTGTTATAAGTATTCCTTGATTGATGGCTCTTGTGCTCTGCCCAGCCTGGAAGCATTCGTCCCCCTGGGGCTGTCTCATCCTGTAAAGTGTTGATTTCCCCCCACCCCCCGCATGTCTCTGCTGCTCTCTTCTCTCTCCAAGATCCCCTCTCTGTCTCTTCCCCGACATCACCAACTTTCTGAAAGAGTCGCGGCCCTGCCACTCCCTGCCCACATGAGCCTGATCTTAGGAGGCCTCAAGCTCCTCACCTGTAGGGTGGGGTGGCAGGAGCACCACCCCACTGGCTTCCTGAGCAGCAGAGCGTTAACACCGCTGAGAATGGCCCACAGTGAGCTCAGCAGGGCAGCCGCTGCCCCTCTAATGAAAAGTCATCCTCCATGGCCTTGCTGCTGCCTTTGGCCTCACAAGGAAGTCACAAAGGGGCTGCCTGGAGCCATCTTCCTCATGTTTGCTCTTGCCTGAACATTTTTAATGAGTTACCACCATTTAAAACCTGAGAGACTTCACACCAAAATCGGGATTTCCAGTTTCCCTGGATGAACTGGGAGACATGGCAAATCTGGGCAGCAACCGCCATACTGAGCTGGGCAGTGTCGATGCTTGTGACTGGCACCTGCTCACCTGGCTGCCAATCTCCATCCTCTGGGAGCTGTGGCCTTGGAAAACTTAGAAAACAGGGAGGGGCTTGCAAACACGGAGTTAGATGGAGGGAAGGAAACTACGATTGCTAGTAACAAACAAACAAAAAACAGCACTGATGGAGTGCTGTGTGCCAAGCACCGCCGGGCGCTTTGTGTGCATCATGGAGCACCGCAACGACCCCAGGAGGTAGGCGCTGTCATGTGCATCCCACTCTGCAGGTGAGGAAACTGAGCCCTGGAGAGTGGAAGTCACTTGCCCAAGGTCACTGGCAGCAGTTCACTGGGGCTGAGCAGTTGCTGCCTTTTCACGGGAAGGCATTATTTCAGTTTCTCAGTCCTCACTGGGCCCTCCTGACTCAATCCAATCAGGATTCTGCTGGCATTTGGAAAAGGCTCACAGTTAACACTGTGCATTCGCTGTGTGCTAGGACTCTATATGAATTCACACATGTAATAGACAAAGCAGCCTTTGTAGATGAGGATGCCCAGGCACAGAAAGGTTAAGTCAGCTGCTTAAGGCCACACAGCCAGTAAGTGGCAAAGCCAGGGTTTGAACCCAGGCAGCCTGGCTCCAGAGTTCATGCTTCTGTCAACCACCCTGTTTTGCTGCCTGGCAGGGAAGGACCTTGGCTGGTGCCTGCACCTTCCCCTGAACTCCCGCCTCTTCCCCTGCAGGTGGTGGGCAGCTCCCTCCTCTTTGTGCATGACCACACCGGCCTGGCCAAGGTCTGGATGATCGACTTCGGCAAGACAGTGGCCCTGCCAGACCACCAGATGCTCAGCCACCGGCTGCCCTGGGCCGAGGGCAACCACGAGGATGGCTACCTCTGGGGCCTGGACAACATGATCCTCCTCCTGCAGGGGCTGGCCCAGAGCTGACCTGCTCACTCACCCACCAGGTTTATTTATTGGATGGTGCCAGTCTGGCTGAAGGAGCCGAGATGCCGCAGGGACCTGAGGTTGGCAGCTGGGGAGCCGACCCCAGGGATGGGGGAAAGTGTGTTGTGCACCACGTGAGACCGGTGTGGAGACCAAGTAGCACCAGCCCTTTTGTGATATCAGGGTGGCAAAGGCCTGCCAGGGAGCAGGACATGGCTGAGTCACAGCCAGCCAGCAGGGTCAGAACTTGGTGCCTGACCAGCCAGGGTGCTTTGAGGGGCTGCCCTGGAAGAACACAATTCAGGTGTCACAGATACGGGCATGCTGTGAGGCTGCCTGCTTCTGACTCTGTGAATGGCCTGGAATCATAGCTTCCTTGCTGGCCCCCTCCCAGCTGTCATAGGCTCTCTGCCAGGACCTGCCAGAGTCCATCTTTGGTTCCCCAGAGGACATTTGTGAACAAACACAGGCACTGCTTCTGTCTGCCTGAGGCGAGTTAGGGCCCAACAGCTTCATTTGGGGGCCTGAGTGCTGAGGACAGAGGCTCTGTGGTGGGGCAGGACATGGGACCACCTGCCCCTGCAGACTGCTGACACCACTTGAGAGCTGCACCTCCCTGCCCCAGCTTGCTGCCACTCCTCAGAGAACTCTGCTGACCTGCAGACCAAACCACAGGCACATCCAAGCACTGTGCCAACGCTGGGAGCAGCACTAGTTCCCCAGGGCACATTTCTTCAGGACCTTCCTCTCCTGCCCACCCCATTTCCTTTTTGTCAGTGGACTGTGGTGGTGGGAATGAGTTTCAGAGGCAATGGAAGCAGGTTCCTCCTTGGGAATCGGTGCTACCTCCCTTGGGAAGACCCCATCCTATCCATAGCCCCGGCCGTGAAAAGGAGGGCCGGGCTTACGACCCGGTCCAAACCAAAGACTCCAGAACCCTAAGATGTAGCAAATACCCTGCCCCCAGCACCTGCAATTCTGCCCTCCTGGCCCACGAGGGTGGGCTTGGGCAGGACAGGCACTACCTCTTCCCTAAACTAAAGCTCTAACGTCGTCTTCCAGGGCCGA
Organism: Cabassous unicinctus; assembly: GCA_029593785.1. Taxonomy (NCBI): domain Eukaryota; kingdom Metazoa; phylum Chordata; class Mammalia; order Cingulata; family Chlamyphoridae; genus Cabassous; species Cabassous unicinctus. The sequence continues at coordinate 9,434 of JAQZBX010006384.1, read as the reverse complement.
GATGCGCTCCTTTTCTACTGACCTTTATACTTATTTATAGAAGTAGTTGGTAGATGGGGTGGCTTTGGGGGAGCAGAAAGCAAAATGGCTTTGCTGTGCCTTCCCCCACGGTGCCCCAATAAACAGCCATTCAGTCAACTTTGTGGATATTTGCTTTTCATCTGGGGTGTGTGGGCTCAAATCACCTCTCCTGAGCGTCATTGCTGGGTGGGTAAAGGGCTAATCACCAGTTTGAGGTAGAGGCAGGCGCAGGGCGGGCTGACGCGTTCACCCAGCCAGCATTCACTGAGCTGCTCCTCTCGTGCCTGGCTCTGGACTGGGTGATGCGGGGGCTGCAGCAGTGACCGAGACAACCACAGCCCCTGCCCTCAGGCTCCCTAGTCAGTGCAGCAGAGACAGGGTGGGGGACACCCTTTTCCCCTACCTCATTCACTCATTACAACTACCACACTGTACCCGCCCCCCCCAGGACTCTCTTCTGGGCACTGGGGATACAGAGCTTGTTAATCCATAGCCACACACACTATGTGTGTATTTATATCCAGACAGACAGACAGACAGACAGGAAGAATACACTTTGCAATTGGGGCTGTGATGTAACAGTTCAGGGAGCTGGGAGCTGGTGGGGCAGGTGCTGAGGTACTGACCGTCTGGCCAGAGTCCAGGCCCGGCCACTTGCAGCCGTGGGACTGGGGGCCAATAACTCCACTTCTCCAGGCCGTGGGCTCCCCTCCATAAAATGGGGAGAATACAGGACTCCCTCTAAGGCTGGTGGATTTGATGAGGTGGCCTGTTAGGCAGCCAGCATGTGGAACTGCTCTCACAGACCCTTGGTTTTTACTTTTAAAATGTGAGCACACACAGAGTGGGGAGAGGGGCCTGGCCTGGGGCTGAGGGAATCTTCCCTGAGTCAAAATGAGGAAGTTAAGGAGTTATCCTTGTGAAGAGGGAAGGGCAGTGGGCAAGGGCACTTGGCACTTCAGGGACCTGGAGGACAGACAGTGTGGGGAAGAGCCTGGGATGAGAAGAGGTGAGCTGGGGCCTCAGCCTTCTCGGCTCTATCCTGCTGCCAGCATCTCTAGCAGGAGAGTGGCGTGACCTGGTCTCCATTTTGAGAGGCCCCCTCAAGCCCTGGGTGATCAGACTAGGGGTGGGAGGTGGCAGGGGGTTGCCCAGTGATGGGTTCTTGCAGATGCCCAGAGAAATGCTGGTGGTTTAGAAGAGGGTGGTCAACTGTCAGAAAGGAAGTGACGTGGGGTGCAGGTAGGGTGGGCAGGCTGCAGTGTCTCCTCTGTGAGTCTCGCCTGGAGTGAAGGGATCTCGCCTGTCTGGCTCCTCCCTTTAACCAGGGCCTGGAAGAGCAGGGGCCCCACACTGGGGGTGATAGGCTTGGGGGGAGGGAGGGACTGCATGAGCAACCTCTGCGCTGGTGGCCCTCAGAGGTCCAGCCCTAAGCCCCGGTCTGCTTCACAGATCTCTTCACGTGGTGGCCAAGCCCAGGCCCCAGCTGGCTCTTCAGGGCTGCAGCAGGCTAGTGGCCGGGGTCCCGAGGTCTGAGGAGTAGCGACTGGCCGCAGAGGCCGGCCTGCACCCCGCCGATGGGCACCACATACGCCCGGCCGTCGGCAGCCCGTGAGGGCGAGAAGTCCGTCAGCTGCAGGTTGCTCTCCTGGACCTGGTCGTAGTCCCACAGCTGGTAGTGCCAACTCTTGCCCTGTTTGGAGAGAAGGTAGATGGCTCCCGGGGAGCCTTCCTCTGGCAGGCATGGTGGCTGGCAAGGCGTGCCAGGCACCGGGTGGAACAGACCTGCCAGCTCAGGGTCCTCGGTGTAGCCATGGCCCGGCACCGCCTGTACCCCCAGCAGGACTCCTGGGGGAGAGGAGGAGGCTGTGAGAGGTGGTTCACTGAGTGCCAGGTTTGTGCTGAGCTCCCCAAACTACCCCGCAACCCTCCAAGTAAGGCGCTGGCTCGATCCCCATGTTACAGAAAAGCTGACAAGGTCAGTGGTCCCCCAGCTGGGCTGAGACTTGGGCAGCACACAGGCAGAGACCAGTATCTCACCAAGCAAACACCACCGCGCAGGCATCGGAGAAGTCAAGAGATGCTCAGAAAGGGGCCTCCAAGCCATACCCCATTCCCCTCCCCGCCAATGACAACCTAAGGACAGCCAACACTCACTGAGCAGGTTTAACAAGCAGGCACCACCATACTAAGTGTCTTACCCACTCTCTAGGGTTACTCCCATCTCCCCTCTCCTCCTGGGGAAATGGAGGCTCAGAGAGGTGAAGACACTTTCCCAGTATCACAGAGCCCAGAAGTGTCTGAGCCAGGCCTGGAGCCCATGCTGTTTGGTCCCAAGGTCTGTGCATGGAAACCCTGCTTGGCAGAACTTTGAGCCACCTGCTGCCCGTCAGGTCCATGCTGGGTGCCCTGTAGGGATCGGGGTGGCCCAGCCCTGGCCCCTGCCTCAAGGGTACACGTCCTCTTTGGGGGAGAAGGTCGGGATGGGGAGGTAGCTGCCTGGGCTTGGGGTGGGGACCCACCTGCGCTCACTGCCCAGTGGGCCTTGTGGCCCTTCCTCTGACACGGCTCGTGATTGAAGTCCTCGTCGTAGCTGGCACCGGTGTTAAGGCCAAAGCTGTGGTGTGGCCCAGGGACCGACCCTTCGCCATCCCCAATCCCTACCCTCCTCCCACCCAGGCCCTGGGATACGGGATAAGCAAGGGATGTCCAACTATCAGGTGCTGCAGGACGCGGTCTCTGTTGGGACCACCCAGGCCGCCACAGAGCAGCTCAGCCTGGCAGCCCAGTGTCTCCTGGGCCAGCCTGCCCATGTCAGCCACTGCAGGGTGAGAGCGGAGGCGGAGCAGGAGTACTGCCTGCCTGGCACCATGCCAAGGGCACGCCGCTTCTGACCTCACCACTGCCATTGGCTCCTTGGTAAGGATGCAGAAAACGAGCACAGGTAGGGCAAGCTGATGTACACAGCCACACAGCTAGGAGGTGGCAGAGCTGGCTCCACAGTCTACCTCGTGACCACTCAGCTTTACTGGGGAGCAGGAGGCGAGCCCCTCACGCACCTGGCCGCGCTGCACCCAGCTCCTGCTAGTGAAGAGCCAATGGGGGCCCCTCCCCGCCTGGCAGCTCACCTGAGAACATCTCTCCCTGGGCGGTGTAGCCTCTCTCCTTGGCCACCTGCACGAGGCTCTCCAGGGGGATGCTGCTGGGGGGTGCCAGGAGCGTGCCTGCCATCCACAAGGCCACCAGCCCGCACCTGGGAGTGACAGGCAGGAGGTCTAGCCCTCAACCTCCAAGTCATGTCTTTTCTGGGCCTCCTCTGCCCTGGAAGCTGGAGTATAAGGAACAGGTCTGCTGCCCTGGGGAAGTTCCCCTCCCCTCTTCCAGGCCAGGTGGGGATACTTGACTCATCCTTCAAGGGACAAAGGATGACTAAGGCCCAAGCCCGGGCCTGGAGGGTGTGGTGGGGAAAGAGGTCCCACGGCCTCCTGGAGCAGGTGCCCACATGGCGTTAGAGACGAGGTACCAGGTTCATCTGTCCACCCATCCATCTCCTCACTCCCTTGCTCACTCGTTCCCAATTTGTTTACTACGCATGCACCCAGGACCCTGTTCTGCTCAGCTCCCCTCTCTGTCTCCTCCTCCCCATCCTGGGTCAGTCCTCCCCCTACCCCCAAGGGCAGCAGCTCAGAGCACAGGGGCGGGCACGTACTGAGGACCTTCTTGGATGAGGGAGGGCAGGTCAGCACAGAAGAGGATCCACTGCAAGTCACCTCTGAAACTGAATCACAGCTGCTCAGGTCCACGGGAACCAGCTTCGGGAGTCCCCTCGAGGTCCACTGGGGCCGGGGGGAGGGAGGATCTGGGACAATGAAGGTCACCCAGGCCTGGCCATCCTCAGGCCCAAGGGCTGCTTCTGGCTCAGCCACTGACTTGGTTCTCCTCTGAGAGGCATTTCCCCGCCCTGAGCCTTGGTTTCCTAATCTGGCCAGTGGGAATCCTATCCTCCACACTCTCAGTTATTGAAGAGAGCCAAGAGCAGATGCACAGCAAAAGCTCTGCTACTAGGAGCTAGAGAAATTTATCTATTCAAGGGATTTCTCCAAGAGATGTCTCTACACCTAAGCCCTATGGGTGACTTTTTTTCCCCTCTCAAGCCCGTTTCTCTGGCTGGTAAGTGAGGTGAAAATTCTTTAACCCAGCCGAGCAGAAACTCGGGTAACAGCAGGCTCAAGGCCTAGAGGACACCCTGAAAAGAAGTCCTCCCCGGAGCTCAGGAGGGCCCCAGCAGTGGGCTGACTAGTTCCAACCCAGGGCCAGCAAGAGAACCAGACTGAGGGGAGCCCAGGGCTCCTGGTTCCCAGTCTGGGGCACCCTCCTGACGAGAGGGGATATTACAGCACAGTGGTTAAAAGTATGAAGCCACGTGGCCGGAGTTCAAATGGGGCTCTTCCTCTTAGCCTTGGGGCTAAGAGATTTCACCTTTGTGAAGCCTCAGTTTCCTCACGTGGAAAACGAGATGGCAAAAGTTCCTACCTCATAAGGTTGCTGAGAGGATTAAGTAAGTTAATACTGAAAAACAGTACACTTTATATCAATGTTAAAGTTCTTGAACTTGATAATTGCACCTAAGGTGATTACGTGGACGAATATCCTTGTTCTTAGGAAATGTACATGCAAGTATCAAGTCTTCAAGGAGTATGATGTACAAAACCTACACCCAAATGTTTAGAAAATACATGGATAGAATGATATAATAAATGTGGCAAAATGTTAAAAGTTGGTAAATACGGGTATATGGGCAGAGGTATATTGGAGTTCTCTGTATTGTTTATGCATTAGCTTTGCAACTTTGCTGTTGTCTGGAACTATTCCAAAATTAAAACGTAAAAAACCAAGCAAGAAACAAACAAAATAACACAAGCAAAGAACAGCAAAATCACTTAGCACAGTGTCTGAACAAACTAAGCAGGCAATGCTGGCTGGCTATTTGTGTTACATGAGCCTCACCACGGGTGGGCATTTAGGGCAGGTGATACGTTTGTCTGGAGGGCATGAGGTTTCTCCTGAGAGTCTGGACAAGTCACTTCTTCCTCTTGCCCTCAGCCAAACAATCATGAAACAGGGTCCTTCTGGCCTCTTCTCCCTCCCTGCCTCTGCTCTGGCCTGGGTCCCTGGGTGCTCCAGTCTCACTCCCTCCAAACCACTCCCCACAGGCAGCCTCCGTCACTGCACAAGGCCCTCCCACAGCTCCCCACTGCCCTCAGGACAGAGTCCAACCTCCTAACATGGCCCACCAGGCCTTGTGTGATCTGGCTCCCCTAACCTTTGCAACTCTGTCTTTGCCACTTCCTGAGTTGCTTTAAGGAAAGAGCTGCAGTTCCTTGAAAACAGCATGTGCTGGTTTAACCTGGGCCGCTGCAGGTTTACATACCCTTTGCATAACTTGCTCAACAGCAGTCAGGGGTCTCCGCCTCCAGGAAGTCCTCCCTGAACCCTAGGCTGAGTTGGGCACCCACTCTGGATTCCCTCATCAAGCCCCGACCACTCTGGGCTATCCACCTCCCCCACTAGACAAGGCGCTCGTGCAGGCAGGAACTTTCTTCACTTTTGGAGGCACAGCACCACTGAAGGGGTCTAAGTAAAGCAGGCAGTTAGGGAATAAAGAGACTAATCTGGGACCTGGCAGAAAAACTGCCATTAAACATGTGGCCATGGATACCCCACAAGATGGCTGCTGGAAGAACCTTGAAAGGACCCCCATTCGGAACAGGATTTCCTCTGGAATCAAGGAGAAGCCCTGGATATTCTCAAGGGGACTTATCACTGGGCCCTCCTGGGGGTTTGATGGGTGGGGTAACCAATCAAAACAGCAAACAATTGGGATTCTTCCCCCTACATTAGCAAAGAGGCAGAATTATTAACGGTTTAAAAAGAAAGCATAGAAACTAAATCGCCCTTTTCCCTTTTCTCGTTTTTCCCTTGTCCTGTTCTAGCCCTGTTCTTGCCTTTTTTCCCCTGCCTGGATCGGCACGCAAGTAAACCTGGGGATTTGTAATCTATAATGTAGTCTGTCATGGGGATTTGTAGTCTATAAATCAACCCTTTTAATCTCTTTTCAGCCCCTTTCATCTCTACCTGGGACCATAATCTGTTGTTTTCTCCCTCTTTTTTTTCTCTCAGTTTCTTAATAAATTACTGGCCTAACTAAACTGACTTGCATTTAAAATTGAGTTTTTGTAGCTTAGCCAAGAACCTAGAGAAAACCCAGCAACATAAGTAGAGGACTGAACCAGTCAGGTTATTTGTCCTTGAGGAAATGGGAAACCCCAAAAGTAGATAGTTGAAGTGATCTGGGGGCAGGTGGTCTGGAGAGACCCTGAGTGGGTGGAGAGGGGCATGGAGACCCTACCGGTCCTTGTGGAGCTTCAGGAGCCTCTTGATGTCCTCTCTGGCCCTGGGGACTGGGCCTGCCTTCTCCAAGGCCTCCTTCAGGAACTGGCTCTTCTCCATGCCGAAGACGTGAGGGGGAGCTGGCCCCGGGGCAGGGGGTGGAGGGGGTGGTGGGGGTGGTGGAGGGATTAGGACCTGGAGACTCGAGGGAGGGTGTGAAAAATCTAAGTCTGAGGGACTCAGGGGCAGGGGAAGAGGTGGCATGATGAGGGCCTTAGGTGCAGGGGCACTTTGAGGGACAGGGGGCTCTAGGGGAGTAGAGCATGGAGAAGTCATTTTTGGTTATATGGGAAGACCTAGAGATCACAAATGGAAAACGGAAGGATTCTCCAAAATGGGTTAGTCTCAGAGAAGGTGATTTTGAAGGTTTGAGAACCCAGTCCCAGAATTCAGGGGCTGAGTTGTGGGACTGAAAAAACTAGGGCTAAGATTTGGATTCCTGGGAACAGGGATTGAGGTTGACCCAGGTCCCAAGGGATCTGGGGCTTACCAGGGTGGGGTCTGGGTTTAGTCAGCCCAAAACTTGAATCCGGAATCTCAGACTTGTGGGATGGGGCAAAGCTTAGGCGCAAACTTTTACTCCGAGATATTTGAAAATCTCGTTAGTCAATTTATGGACATGGATGTTCAAACGTAGGATGTGACGCCTAAAGGGTGGCATATAGGGGATTAGGGTTTAAAAAATGGGGGAACTGAGGTTCTTTCTGCTGGTATCCTAGGCCCAAGTTAGAAACCTTCCAGCTGACCTTCGAGCCTGGGGTCAAAAGGTCAAAAAGGACACCTGGCAAGGAAAACGGCCTAGTTTTAGAGGACAGGGCTCAGAGAGCAACAGGAAATGCCTTTGGGCCAGGGAAGGTTCAGAGGTCACAGGCCAGCCAGAGCCACAACCCCGGGACAGGGAAGAGTCCAGAAGTAACGCACGCCTCCCCCCACCCCTGCAAAATGGTGGCCGCCGCACACTACCTTTCTCACATCACGTGAGAGTACTGCAGATTTGTATCCGCCCCTTTCGCGGTCACGTGGCAGAAAATACGCGGTGGCGTGGGGGAGACCCGGTCGCGAGGCTTCCAAAGGCGCCGCCGGAAGAGACTACAGGGCGAGCCGCGTCCCAACTGGCAAAAAGCGCGGCCTTCACTGATTGGTCTATAGGTGCCGGCGCCCCTAGAAGTGGGAGGGAGTGCAGAGAGTGGGGCGGGTTTTTTGAGTCGAGGCGGGAACCCAAGTGTCGTTTTGATTGGTAGGATTTGGGCCCAGGAGTAAAACTCACTCTGACTGGCCAGGCTACCGAGTTTCTGCGTGGGGATTGGTTTCTAGAAAGGAAAAGGCGGGGCCAGGAGAGGAAGCCTGGTGGTTGAGCCTCAGGAGAGCAGTAGGCGTCCCTGGCGGGAGCTGCGGCCCTGTTGGTGAGTATACTCCGGCGCGGGGCTGTCTTAGGCGCCGGGCTGGCGGAGCGCTTAGCGCCTGGGCCTTTCTGCGCCCTATCTGAGGGAACTGTTTCTTGCTGCGCTAGGTCAGAACGCTCCCAAATTCGTTCCCCCTACTGTAACTGGTTCCTAAATCCGGGTCTTTCTTCCCGGGCCGCCCTTTGGGCGCCTGTGCCAATGGGACTCGCTACTTAGGACGCTCCGCCTAGCGGGTCGCGTAAAGCATCCTGGGGCTCGTAGTGAGTGTCTCGGGAGTCCCCTCGCCACGCTTACGCTTTGTTGCCTAAGCCGTGCCTCCTGCCTTTCCTGACTTGCTTGTGGACGGAAGAGCCCTGAGCAGCCCATCATAGGGCAGCCCTGTACAAAGGCTTTGCAGTCAGCTGGGGCTGAAATCACCTTTTTCCTTTTTTCAGCTCTATCTTGGCACCTCACTCCATGGCTGTTCCCGAGACCCGCCCCAACCACACTATTTATATCAACAACCTCAACGAGAAGATCAAAAAGGATGGTAAGTTTTCGGGCTAGGCCAGCCTCCAGTCCGTCCTTAACGAGCTGGTCCCTCTCCTACCCAAATTCTCTTCCTCAAGCCTCTGCTCCCTCAAGCTGTTGCAAGTTAATCCTTGGGCTTTTGCACGTGCTACCCTCTGACCTTTAACCCTCCCTTAGCTCGTCTTACACCTGCCTGCTCACCTGGTCATTGTTGCTCATCATTCGGGTTTCAGCTCACAGGACGCCTCCAGGAAGTCTTCCCTGGAGCCCTACCCCCTCAGATGCCTGCCTCTGATTTCCTGTAGTCCCTGGACATCCCCTAGCAGGCCCTGGTCACTCTGGGCTCTCACTGTCTGGTGACTGGCCTTTCTTCCCATTGGTCTGTGAGCTCCAGGCCTGTCTTTTTCACTGTCCTCTTCTCAGTGATTCGTCCACAATGAAAATGTGCGATGATGATAACTCTCTGTACCTGGTGCCGATATGTGCACTTTTGTGTCAATCTTGGATACATTCAGTTTTCACAACCCTGCCATTTTATTTTATTTCTATTTTATTTCTATTAGGAAACTGAGAGTAGATAGTGAAGTGACCTGCCCGAGGTCACACAGCAAGAAAAGGGTTGAGGCCACTAGGATAGAGTTCTGCTTAAGGACTCACTTGAAGTCAGACAGGCTCTTCCACTTTGTTGAGCAGGTTACCACCTTTATTGAACCTCACTTTCTATAATGGAAAACTGGACAAATTCCTCATACTGTCTTTGCATGGATGTTGTGGGGATTAAGTTGGCTAAACCTCCATCCAGCGTGGTTTCTTTCTTGTTTTGTTTTTTTAATGGTTTTTAAGGCTGGATTAACATTAGCTCTTATTACCTCAAGAAGATGGTCAAGAAAACCAAAGGAGTTTTTTGGGATTAAGTTTGAAATTATCAATAAAATTGCTGTTTTAGAAAAACAATAAGGAATGTAAACTCTGCATATGCTTTTAGAGCATTGTGCTCAGGCATTTCTGGGGACACACTGGTTACTGAGACAGCCCTGGCCTCATCCTCAA
>JAQZBX010006383.1:28443-53482 GCA_029593785.1 Cabassous unicinctus | reverse complement strand
ACAACAGCCTCTTTTTTTTTTTTTTCTGAAATAGAAAAGCCAATTATCAAATTTACTTGCAAGGGTAAGGGGCACTGAAAAGCCAAAAATGACAAAGTTGGAGGACTATCACTTCCCTGTAAAGCATATTACTTAGCTACAGTGGTAAAAACAGCATGGTAGTAGCATAAAGATAGACATATTGACCAATGAAACCAAATCGAGAACCCAAAGATAGACCCTCATATTTATAGTCAAGTGATTTTTGACAAGACAGTAAAGCCCATGCAGCTGGGCCAGAAGAGTCTATTCAACAAATGGTGCTGGTAGAAATGGATATGCACATCCAAAAGAAAGAAGAAGGACCCCTAACTTACACCTTATACAAAAATTAACTCAAAATGGATCAAGGACTTAAATAAAAAAGATACAGTGATAAAACCTCCAGCAGAAAATGTAGGGAAACATTGTCAAGATTTTGTGGTAGGTGGTAGTTTCTTAAACCTTACATACAAAGCATGAACAGCAAAAGAAAAAACAGATTAATGGAACCTCCTCAAAATTAAACACTTTTGTTCTTCAAAAGGCTTTGTCAAGAAAGTAAAAAGACAGCCTGCTCAATGGGAGAAAATATTTGGAAATCACATATTCAACAAGGGTTTGATATCCATGTTAAATAAAGAGATCATATAACTCAACAATTAAAAGACAAGCTTTGGGGGAAAAAAGACAAGCAACCCAATTAAAAAATGGGCAAAGACTTGAGTAAACATTTCTCCAAAGAGAAAATAAAATGCCCAAAAAGCACATGAAAAAATGATCAACAGCAATAGCTATTATGGAAATGTAGATCAAACCTGCAATGAAATATCATTTCACACCTTATAGAATGGCTATTGTAATAAAAAAACAAAACAAAACAAAACAAAACAAAACACAGAAAACTACAAGTGCTGGAGAGGATGTGGAGAAATAGGAGCACTCCTTCAATGTTGGTGGGAATGTAGAATGTTGCAGCCTCTGTGGAAGACAGTTTGGAGTACCTCAAGAAGATGAATATAGAACTGCCATATTATCCAACAATCCTATTAGTAGGAATATATTCAGAAGAACTAATGTAACTTATGGACAATAGTTAATAGTAATATTGTAATATTTTTGCAGCAATGGCAAAGAGGATATTATATTAATTCTAAGAGAATTATGGGGGTATAAAGGGGGATGGTATTTTTTTCTTTTGGAGTAATGAAAGCATTCTAAAATTGACCAAGGTGATGATAGCATAACTCTGTGATGAAAATGAGAGCCACTGAGTGCTCACATTGAATGGATTGTACAAACCATGGAGCTGTATTATACAGGGAATCCAGTGGTGGAATATGGACTATAGTTAACGGGACAAATATGCAAATTTTCTCTCATGAACTATGGCAAATGTATAATATTAATTCAGCATGTTAATAATTGGGTGTGTTGGAAGAAAAATACAACAAATGTATGATATGGGCTATAGATAGTGGTAACATTTTGACGATGCTCTTTCAACATTTGTAACAAATGTTTCACAACAATGCAAGGTTTTGGTGGTGGGGTGATGTCTGGGAGCCCTGTATGATGATATGCATGATTTTTTTAAGTTCACAACTTTTACTGTACAGTTATTGTTCATGTATGTTCATGTATGCAAGATATACTTCAATAAAATTTTATTTTAAAAAATAAGATAATGAAAATAATTCATTATTTTCTGTTAACTTCTTGAGGATTAGGATTTCTTAGAGCCTGTGCTAGCTTCTTTTGGTTTCAAGTAATGGAACTGCCTAGACCACCACAAATATTGGACATATATTTTGACAATACTGTGGCAACATGAGAGAGAAAATTCTCCAGAACTCAGAAACAGCCATTTAGCTAAGGCTTTTGGAGGCAGAAATGATATTTAGAATGTGAAAGCATATAATGCAGCTTTTATTTGCCAGTTTTTGTTGTGTAACAAAGAACATCAATATCTCAGCACATTATGACCACAAATATTCACTTTTTCTTGCATATGGGTCTGCGCGGCTGCTCAGGTTTGGATGATCAAGGCTGAGCTTTTTATATACTTTGGACTTTCTTTGGCTGCATGTGTTTCCTAAAACGCACTCTTCTCATGTTAGATCACAAGAGCACAAGAGGAAAAACAAGCCACACAATCACATTGATGTTTCCAGCTGTGTAGGGTGACATTAATCAATTAATGAGTTCCTCTCAAATGAGCTTCTGTGCCATAGTCTAGGCATAGAAATAATATGCTAATGCAGGTGTGGTAATTTGAAGCTGCATGTACCCCAGAAAAAAACATGTTCCTAAATCTAATCCATTCTTGTGGATGTGAACCCATTATAAGTAGGACCTTATGTTGAGGTAACTCAGTTAAGGTCTGACCCCACCCAGTCAGGATGGGTCTTAATCCTATTACTAGAGTCCTTTAAAGCATACTGAAATTCAGACAGAGCAAAAGCCACAGAGATAGTGACCAGAAGCTGAACATCAACAGAATCCATAATCTGGAAGAGAAGGTGGAGTCCGGGAAATGCCACCATGCAACAAACTAAGAACTGAGGATTGCCAGTAGCCAGCCCGAGAATGCTGGTCTTCAGGGAAGAAAATATTGCCTTGATGATGCCTTAATCTGGACTTTTTTTAGCTTCAAAACCATGAACAAATAAATTCCCATTGTTTAACCTGACCCATTTCATGGTATATGCTTGAGCAACCCAGGAAACTAAAACAGTGGGTAAGAGCAAGACTGCCTGGATATGATTCTTATCAGCTTCTTATCTTGGTGAAGGTCACTTACTCTCTCTCAGTCTCAGATTACTTATCTTTAAAATGGGTAATAATTGTACTTACTTCTTAGAATTGTAGTGAGAGTTATATGTAAGAACACATGCACATACACCTACATATACATATATGCTTCTATATGTCACATCTAGAAGGGGGTCTAGGACATAGTCAATGCTGTGGTAGTGTTGTATCATAATTATTATCATTATTTGCTGTGATATATGAGTATGTAATTAATCAGGCCCAATTTTGTTATTAACAAAAGTAAATTTAGAGTAACTCACTGATTTAGTGGCTGTTTTTATTGTTCATAACCAAAATTTTATAATGTAGTTGTGGAATCCAAGTTTTCTTCTCCACACTTCTCTTCCAGAGGTCTGGCACATATGGAAGGTAATAACAAGAGAGGGCTTTTGGTACTTCAAACCAAGATAGAAAATACAGACGTTCTTTTAGCATAATAACATATAGCAGTCAGTTCTGTTGGAAGTTAATCTTAGCAGAGTAGATGGCAATAAAGGCATCTACTGTATTAATATTATGGAAAGGGGCTAAAGTACAATTTATAGTATTTAGTGCAATTTCCAAAACAATATGGAAATGCTTGTACATAGATATGTTCAATAATCAACTAAGAAATCTGAATCATGTTGGAGATTGTGTGGAGAAATTGGAACACAGGTGCAATGTTGGTGCCCACCAACACATGCAAAGAAAAACAGCATGCGGTATACACACAATGGAATATTCTTTGACCATAAGAAGGAATGAAGTTCTGAAACATGCTACAACATGGATAAGCCTTGGAAATATGCTGAGTGAAATAAGCGAGACACATAAGGACAAATATTGCATGATGTAACTATATGCAATATCTAGAAATAGCAAATTCATAGAAACAGAAAGTAGATTAGAGTTACCAGAGGGTGAGGGAAGGGTATAAGGGGGATTTTTTGCTAGATGGGTATAGAGTGTAAAAAAAAAAAGTCTCTTAATGCAACGTTATTTGCAGATTTGTTAAATGTTCAGAAAATATTAGCATTACCTATCCAGAAGACACGAGTTAGCCGCTTATTCAAAGAAAATTTTAGTCAATGCATTTTAGAATTGCATTTTGAATTTATACCATGGTTGTTTTCCCCCCCATAATTCTGATTTAGATAAAATGCTATATTTGATTATTATTCTTTAAACAAAACAAAAAAGCTGAAACAATAATTGCATGAACATAAAGATGCAGAATAATCAAAACAATAAAAATGAAAATAAAGCTAATATAATAGAAAACAAAGAAACTACAACAAGAATTAACATATTCAGAATCTGTTTATTTGAAAAGAACAAAATTTTAGGCAAATGTTTAGGATGATAAGACAAGAAAAGGGGAAATGCACAGATAAGAAAACATAGTAGGGATATAAAGAAAAGGACAAAGTTACTAAAAGAGTAATTTTTTTTCTCTCTGAAATAAAAGAATAGTATGAACAATTCTATGATAATAATTTTGGTAATTAGATTAGATTACTAATTTCTATAGTAATAGGCATCACTTTAGAAAATTTAAAGAAACCCATAATTAGTAAAACAACAAACCATTACAAAACTTTGTTCCCCAAGCTCACCAGTCCCAGTGGATTTGGCAGGTAAGTCAAGGAAGTAATTTTCTTTGTACAAGCTAAAAATGTGGAATAAGATCAAGCTAATATAATCTGGGTAAAAAAAGTGAACTAAAACAATACAAGAAAATAAAATTATAGACCAATGTCTCTTATGATAGTACAACAAAATCCCAGCTAAAAATTTAGCAAACAACTTCAGCTGTGCATAAAAATAATCAGGACAAATAGACTTTAATACTAGATATGTAAGAATGGTACATGGGAAGCAGAAGTGGCTCACGTGGTTGAACACCTGCTTCCCACATGAGAAAGTCAGATTCTGTTCCTGGTTCCTCCTAAAAACAACAACAACAAAAAAACAACAAGCAAACAGATGAGAAAAACCAACTCAGAGGGACCCATGTGGCTCAGTGGTTGAGTGCCCTGGCTTCCCACATATGAGGTCCTGGGTTCAATCGCCAGCCCTGGTACCCAAAAAAAAAAGAAAGAAAAGAAAAAAATAGTGCAATGTTAAAAAATAGGAAAACACTACATGCTTAGATCAGTATATGCAGAAACAGCAGCCCATAAAACTGAATACTCATTTATTATAAAAGTCTAACAAAATTAGGAATCAAAATTTCAAAATTCATATAGGTATTAAATATTCTATTATCTATACCTAGTAATATAATTATTTAAATATATAGCAAAAGTCTATTTGCAAATCAGGAACTAGGTAATGATCCTGGAATTACCACTTCCATTCAGCATTACACAAGAGATTCTAACCATGTTAGTAAAATAAGAAAAATAAATAGAAGGTATAAAATTAGTAAGGAAGAGCAAAAATGCTTATTTGAAGATGATTTTTGGTATTCAAAATTCTCAATTCTCTATCAAAATTTCAAAGAGCTCTTAGAATCATAATCAATGTATAAAAATCAATAGCATTTCTTTACAATAGTAGTATCCAAATAAAAAATATAACAGAGAAATATATTTCATTCACAATAACAGCAAAACCTATAAGCTTCTTAGGAAAAATTTTCAAAAGATCTGTAAACAGATCTGGAGACTATTATAAAATATTATTGAATGACATAAAAATACCAGTGTAAGTAATAAACAATAAAAACCATGTATCATCAGCATTTGAAGGTTGAATATCCTAAAGGAGTCACTTATCCCTAAATTAAACTTCAAATTTAATCAAATTCAAATAAAAATTATGGTGAGATTTTCTGTAAAACTTAACAAGCTTATTCTGGCAAAATTCCAAAAAAAAAGTCAAGATAATTTGGAGAAGCACAAGGAGGGAAGCCTTCCTCTACTAAATATTTAAATTAATTAAAATGCTATAATACTTAAGGCAGTGTTACAATGGTACAGGGATAGACAAATACTCTAATCTTACAAAATAAATAGCCCAAACCAGACACAAATGCATGTATAAGTGATATATAACAAAGATCACATTAAGTTCAGTGGTGAAAAAATGGACTACACAATAAAGAGTGCAGATATAGTTGCCTATTTAATTAATAACACTTAGACTCTTACAGTTCATAATAAAATATAAATTAATTCTATGTGTAATACAAACCTATATATGAAGTAAAGTAACTTAGATATTTTAGGATAAAACTCGTGGGGATATTTTTATGTTATCTGTGTAGGAAACTATTTGCTAAATGGGGTAGAAAAGCCTAAATTAAATTATTTTTTACTACAGTTAAAATTAATGCCTTCTAAACAACAAAAACAACAAAAAACATAAAGTGAGAATTGTACCTGCTACTGGAAGAAATGTATTTACAATGAATAAAATCGGCAGACTGATAATAACTAGTTTATATACTGAACTGCAGATATTTAAGGGAATGAGAAATGATGCAATAGATAAGTAAGGAAAGGATATATTCAGAATAAAAATCTTACATGATCAGTTTTATTATTAAAAGTAGTTCATCTTCATTTGGTAATCAGGGAACCACAAATGAAAATCACAAAATTATTCCATTTATAGCAATCAGATTGACAAAAATGAAAATGCTCGACATTACCAATTATTGGTAAAGAGATAGGGAATAGAGAATTTTGAGGCACTGCTGTTGGAGGAATAAAGCAACACGCAAAGATTTGGAGCACAGTATGGTAATATCTTATTAGATTGAAGATATGCATGTCCTAAGATTTACCAATTCTTAAATTTAGTAATTTCTCCAAAGTGTGCATAAAGATATGTGCACAAAAAACTACAACATAGTTTAAAAAACTAAAAGGATACCACATAAATGGCCACCAAAAATGATCATTTTTGTTTTATTTATTCAGGTGTGGAATAAATGGACTAACACTACATGCATCAGTATGGATATCAATAGCATAAATGTAAGCAAGAAAAGCAAATTGCACAATGAAATGTATGGTATCTATTTATATAGTTTATAAAACTTCAATCAACAATGTTTTTTGAGACACAGCACATACATATTTAATAAGAATATAGGAGACATTCCTGGGCATTCTGACATAAATTCAGATTGTGGTTACCTCTAGGATAGAACAGAGAAAAATGAATGAGATGAGCGAGAAGCACATGGTGCAGAGAAGGCTGTAGCTGCAACGTGTGTGTGTGTGTGTACATATTTAAATAATTATATTATTTATATGATTACATACATACATATGTATAATTATATAATATAAAATCTGAAGTAAATATGGCAAAATAGTGGCAAGAATAAAGGTTTTAATTATTTTGTTGCTATAATTTTTGTACATCTAAATTATTTTATTTAAAATATTTAAGAATCACAGATACAAGGTGTTTATTCACATTTAAATTAGCTGTACAGGAAAGGTGTAATTCACAGTTTGGGTCAAAGACAACCCTACTGTTCTTACCTGCAGTACTCATTAACATGATGATTTTGAATCTTGAGAACTGATTTTACACCTTTAATATGCATCCCAGATGATATTCAGGCACAAAATTTGACAACATATTTTTCAGTTTATCTTTAAATAAAATCCAAATCTTTTT
Organism: Cabassous unicinctus; assembly: GCA_029593785.1. NCBI lineage: Eukaryota > Metazoa > Chordata > Mammalia > Cingulata > Chlamyphoridae > Cabassous > Cabassous unicinctus. Next base: position 46,024 of record JAQZBX010006383.1, on the reverse strand, counting down.
CCTTTTAAGTTCCAACAGTTGGGGAGCCTTACAAAATTCCTCCTTTGTGTGATTGCCTTTCTAATATGTGCAGATAATTAGTTTTCTCCTCTTGTAACCAAGAGTTAAGAATTAACAAATGATTGAGATTACTGAATCATTATATAGATGCCTTTTTACTTTCTAACATATTGTAGGATAGTCAAAAGTAAATACCTGAAATTATTGAAACTTGCTAAACTGGAGCCCAGATGCCTTGATCTTTGATAATGATTAAAAAACTATGTAACTATTACCTTGTGATTGTAAGAATCTGTGACTGGTTCCCTCTTGTTACCATCCTCCCCATCCTGTTTTACAACTTTGAAGTCTTATGATCACTAGACAAGCCCCCCCCCCATATGTATTAATGAAGAAACTAGAATCAACCCAGAACTAACTCACCCCAATTCCTAAACTATCTTGTTAGACAAAGCTGCATCTAACCAAAATTAGCCCACCTGACATGCGCAGTAGCGTCCTACCTTCTGTGACTAGGCATGTACTCTATCTGCACATGTTCAATAATTAAGCCATCTCTAATGTCTTCATCTCAAGTCACTATGCTCATTAGCATTTACCAGCCTGTATTCGAATACTGTAAATCTATCAGAATTACCATAGTTCGAGGAAACAGATTTTAGGCCAATAGGCCATCTGATCTTCCACTTTTAGCTTAGCAATAAACTGTTTCTCTCTCTGAAGCAATGGTGTCTCAGGAATTAGTCATTGGAACTCATCTGGCAGAGAATCCCTGCTTTTGCTTGGTAACACTCTTAGCTCTAACATATTCTCATTTTTTTTCACATGTTCCTATATGAGATATGTATAAAGGATTTTCTCAAGAGCAATCACTTTTCTTGGGATATGATCACTCCATACTAGACGGGTAAAGCAGGACCATTGTCAACAAAACATACCCTGGAGTTGCCATCCCATTGAATTTTATTAATTCAATAAAATAAATAATATTTGTAGACATAAGCATAATAGGTGCTGCAAATAATTCAGATGCATTATCATTAGCAAGCAAGAAGCAAAAGGCATTATTGGAAAATATCTTTATTAATAGGGTTATTAAGCATGAGTATTCCACTTAATCTTTTCTCAAGTGCTTTACAATCATTACATGGCATCCCAGATCAGCTAAGTACCTCTGTGTGCAAGTATAAGTCTCTTTTTTTTAGTTTTTCCACAATTTAGGGAATAGATGGTTATTTCTACCTGTTTACCTCAAATGATATTATCAGACAATTTATAATTTACATTGTAAAACATAGCTAGTGATTCCATTTAAATAAAAAATTAAAGCATTTATGAAATAAAAAAATAAGCAGACCACTAAAAAGCATATCAAAATAGTCTTATGACAGAGATGTTGTGAAACATGTATTAGTAGTCAAAGTCTACAGAACTAGAATCTGGCTCTAGCACTTCATGTCAAAGTGACTTTTGGCAAATCAGGCATTTTCTTTGAGATTTAGTTTCTGAATTTTAAAAATTGTGAATGTAGTAACCACCTGGCTTAACTCTTAGCTACCAACAATTATGGATGTAAACTTTTCTGTAAGAAACGAATATCATACAAATTACATTAAAACATTGTTATTGAGTATCTTCTTCGTGCTTAGTTAGAGAAGCACAGACTGTCATTAAGCCTGTGGGATATGATCCAGGATCCTTGGTGAGACATATTAAAATTTTGATGGCATAGACTCTGCCTATTGCTTTTGCCTATTATGTCACAGTGGATCCTCAACATTTACATCTTGGAATATTGAATTGCTAGAAGATGCCTGATTATATTATGATGTTTCAAGCCTCCATCAGTCCATTGCACTTTAAAAAAAAACAAAACTGTACCTAGAATGTATTTTTTCCTGTGGAAAACTCTTATACTTCTCTTCTGTTCAACTTTCCCTCACTCTTCAGATACAACATGTAATTTATTCCTTTTTGTCTTCAGAGAATTCTGTTGCACTTACCATGGTGCTATTAATGTCATTCATTTGTGCAAGTGCTTGTTTCCTCTAGTTTGCTTAGCTCTATGAATAAAGACTTAACTTTCTTCCATTTTAAGTCTCATAAACTTTTTAAATCAATTTTATTGATACATATTAATAAAGCATAAATCCATCCAAAGTGTACAATCAATGGTATTCAGTGTAATCACGTATTTGTGCATTCATCACATCAATCATTCTTAGAGCACTTTCATTATTCCAATAATAATAAACAAAAAACAAACGAACAAAAAATAAAACGCATCACCTCTCAAACTATGCTTCGCCGGTGTACATAGCTGCTATTCTTTTTCCTTCTCTATAGTATATTTTTATTTATGTTTTGTAAAAACAGTCTTATATATGCAATATCAACATATTCGTGTTTTACATGAGGTTTTCCTATCTTATACAGTCCCATGTTACAGTTTTTATCTTTCATTCTAGTAATATACATGACCTTAGACTTTACCTTTCAACCACTGTCATACCCATGTAATAGCTCTGCTAGTTACAAACACCATGATATGCTTCCACTATTTCTGTTCATTTCCAAAGATTTACATACAACCTTTTTACCAATTCTGCGCAGATTAACTCTCAGCTTTTCACTCTCTACCCTGCTTTTATTTTCTGGTGATCTATATTCTAATTATTAATTCCATGAGTTTACACAATATATTTAGTTCATAATAGCACAATCATACAGTATTTGTCCTTTTGTGTCTGGCTTGCTTCATTCAACATAATGTCCTCCAGGTTCATCCATGTTTCATTATGCTTCACGATTTCATTTCTTCTTGCCGCTGCATAATATTCCATCGTGCGTATACACCATAAACTGTTTCATCAGCTGATGGACACCTGGGTTGCTTCCAACTTTTGGCAATCATGAATAACGCTGCTGTGATCATCAGTGTGCAGATGTCTGTTCATGTCTCTGCTCTCAGTTCTTCTGGGTATAAACCTAGTAATAGTATTGCCGGGTCACATGGCAAGTCTATTTTCAACTTTCTTAGGAACTGCCAAACAGTCCTCCACAGTAGCTGTACCATTCCTAACAGTGAATAAGCATTCCTAACTCTCCACATCCTCTCCAACATTTACAATTTTCTGACTTTTTAATAGTGTCCAGTCTAATAGGTATGAAATGGTATCTCATTGCAGTTTTGATTTGCATTTCCCTAATCGCTAGTGATGTTGAGCATTTTTTCATGTGTTTCTTCACCATTTTCTTTCTTCTTTGGACAATTGTCTTTTGCCCATGTTTTAATCGGGTAGTTTGTCTTTTTATTGTTGAGTTGTATGATCTCATTGTATATCATGGATATTAAACCTTTATCAGATATGTTATTGCCAAATATCTTATCTAATTGAGTTGGCTGCCTTTTCACCCTTTGACAAAGTCCTTGAGGTGCAAAAGTGTTTAATTTTGAGGTGGTCCTATTTATCTACTTTTTCTTTTGTTGCTTGTGCTTTGGTTGTAAGGTTAAAGAAACTATCATGTACCAGGAGATCTTAAAGATGTTTTTCTACATTTTCTTCTAGTTTTATTATTGTCACTTTTATATTTAGGTCCTTGATACATTTTGAGTTAATTTTTGTATAAGGTGTGAGATAGGGGTCCCTTTTCCTTTTTTTTTTTTTGCATATGGATATCCAGTTCTCCCAGCACCATCTGTTGAATAGACTCTTCTGGCTCAGCTGGGAGAGCTTGACCGCCTGTAAAAATCACTTGACTGTAGGTGTGAGGGTCTATTTCTGAGACCTCAATTCAGTTCCATTGGTCAATGTATCTGTCTTTATGCCAGTACCATGCTGTTTTTACCACCGTAGCTAAGTAATACGCTTTTAACATCCAGAAGTGAGAATTCTCCAACATCGTTCTTTTTAAAAATCTTTTTGGCTATTCAGAGTCCCTTACCCTTCCAAATAAATTTCATAATTGGTTTTTCCATTTCTGCAAAAAAGGCTGTTGGGGTTTTTATTGGAATTGCATTGAATATGTAAATCAGTTTGGGTAGAATTGACATCTTAACGATATTTAGTCTTTCAATCCATGAGCACAGAATGTCCTTCCATTTATTTAAGTCTTCTTCAGTTTTTGGTTTTTTCTTTTTAGCAATGTTTTGTAGTTTTCTGAATACATGTCCTTTATGTCCTTGGTTAAGTTTATTCCTATATACTTGATTGTTTTAGTTGCTATAATAAATGTGTTTTTTTCCAAATTCTTTCCTTGGATTGCACATCAGTAGTGTATAAAAACGTTATTGATTTTTGTGTATTAATCTTGTAAACTGCCACTTTGCTGAAATCGTCTATTAGTTCTAGTAGCTTTGTTGTGCTTTTTTTTTTTTCAGGAGATTCTAGAGATAGGATCTCTAGAAAGTTGTACTTCTTCCTTCCTATTTTGATGCCTTTTATTTCCTTATTTTAAATCATATAAACTTTTGCAGTGTCTGGTTCATGAAAGGTAATCTTACACATTTATTGAAAGATTGATGAAATGTATGATCAGATATCTTTAACCAACAAAACTTACTCATCCTCCTGTTTATTTAACCAATGTACCACTTCCTGTCTTTGTGACTCACCCCTTTTCAGTCTCTCCAAGTGGGCGTACGGGCAGATGTCTCCATCAGTAACTCCAAAGATTGCAGTCATCTTGGATGATAGTAGATTATGGCCACATGATTCTTGGATAAATTGAGTTTCACTGTTTATATAATCAAATACTAAATTTTACATGTCAGTGTATAAGTGCTATATGAGTCTGGTGCATTGCTTATTGTATGTAGGCAAGTGGAATGCTGCTTTAAGGGAATTAACCTGAGTACTTGATTAAACATAATTAAAATTTAACTGATTAAGGACACTAATGCATTGTTTATTTTTATTAGAATTTATTACAATTATGGAGATGTCCATATGTAGAAAAACCTGAGCATTTTAATTTAAAATTCACAAGGTTAAGAGTTTCTCTTTTAAAAGGAAATGAAGTGATAGAGAATGTCAGAGAAAAAAGTATTGTCTTGTGGCTCAGGGTTATTCTAATTGGAGGTGTTTCTACTTCTTCTTCTTCTTCTTATTATTATTATTATTATCATTAAAAGAAAGATGGTTTAAGGGCAGAATGGCATTCACTTTGCTGGTTTAAGTAACGTGGCAGACTTGGATGCCTATTTGTGGTAAGAGGAAACTGAGACGGCTGGAGTCACATTTAAGAATTTGCTAACTCTGTAAATCACTTGCATCTTCAGACATAAGCCAAACAGGAGAATAAAAAGAATTAATAAAAATTCAAGTTTTACTTGGGTTTTAATTACAGAATTTTCCTCAAGGCTGTTAGTACCTTCAAAAAATCAGATATACTAATGTTTCTATCTTTCAACATCAAATGGACTGATTTCATCCACTTTAAAATAACCAATATAATTGTTTAAATTATTAGAGTATGAAAATTCTTGCTGTGAACTCAAACTGCTAAACATTTTGTTGATTAAAGCTTGGCATGGTTGAATTTTATCATTAATATTTAAAATTATATATTATATATCAGATATAACATGTTATACTTAGATATATTCACACATATAGTTACTTATTTTCTTTGTAGAGGAACCAGATAATGTTGGTTTGAAAATCTTTTTTAAAAAAATTGAATATAAAGTTTCACTTTTTTGTCTTATTCTGTATCCATCCTAAGGAATATATATTTATTGAGTACTTAATTTTTATGAAGCACTATAAAAGATAAAAAGACTAATTTGATAGTAATCTTTTTTAAAGGAAACAATGTATTGAAGCACAAGATAAATGCAGAAAAATACATATAATTTGATGAGTTTTCATGAGATTAATAATCCCATGTAACCACCCACCAGATCAAGAATCAGAAAGTTGCCAGCATCCCAGTAGCTACTCTCATGCTCCCTTCCAATTACTCTTCCCTCAAAGGGGTACCGACTTCTGATTTCTGTCTGCATAGATTCTTTCTACCTGCTAATGAAAATTATATAAATGAAATCATACTGTTGGTACTCTTAAAATATATGGTTTCTTTTACTCAATAGAATGCTTGTGACATTAATCTGTGCAGTTGTTTGTAGCAGCAATTGATTTATTTTAATTATTGTGTAGTATTTTAATACTGAAGAACAATTTGGTTCTATTTGGGACTATAACAATCAGTGCAGTTATAATGTTTTACTTGTGTCTTTGCATGTGTTTATCTATATAATTTTTTTTTGAGGATTTACCCAAGAATGGAATTGCTTGGTTAGAGTTTCGGTTTAGTTAGGAATCCAGGGACAGTTTGGCTGCATAGTCCTGGCTCAAGATTTTTGCTGATGCTGCAGTCAAGATGTTCGCCTTGGCTACAGTTATCTGAGGGCTTGACTGGGGCTGGAGCATCTGCTTCCAAGATTGGTCCCACACATGGCTGTTGGCAGGAGGCCTCAGTTCCTCATCATGTAGAACTCTCCATGGGGCTGTTTGAGTGTCCTCATGACGCGGAGAACTCTCCATGGGGCTGTTTGAGTGTCCTCATGATGCGGTAGCTGGATTTCAACAGAGTAAGTGGTACAAGAAACAGCAAAGCAGAAACCACATCTTTTATGATCTGGTCTTGGCAATCAGACACTGCCATTTCCATAATATGCAGTGGGTTTCAGAGGTCAGGCCTATTCATTGTGTGAACAGACAACTATATGCATGAATATTATGAGGCAGGGATCACTGGGCCATCATGAAGCCTGATTCCAAAGACGGTATTCATATATCAGCTTTCCTAAATTCTGCCCAAAGGTTTTCCAAAATGGTTGCACCAATTTGCATTTCCACTAAAAGTACGTATAAATTTGGTTTCTAATACTTGGTTTTGTTAATCTTTTCATTTTACCTCTCTGTCATGTGTATAGTGATATCGCACGGGGGTTTTAATTCACATTTCCTTGATGAGGTTCAATCCTTTTCCATAATTTGTTGGATATTTAAATTTCCTTTTTTGAGAAGTGCCTTTTTAAGTTTTTTTTCTATTGTCATATTGAATTGTCTGTTTCCAGTTATTATGTAATTCTGTGTTTCATTTATTCTTGATCTGTTTATAAGATATATATATATTACCATGTTACAAATATAGTCTCACACTCTGTGACTTGCTTTTATATTACTGACAAATGGTGTGTTTTGATGAACAGATTCTCTTAAAATTAATGTACTCCAATTTATTAATGATAGTTTTAAAAATTAATGTCTTTTGGTTTTCCATTTAAAAACTCTCTCTACCCCAAGGTCATGAAGATATTCATCTCTGTTATCTTCTGAAAGCTTTACTGTTTTATATTTCACATATAGAACTACAAACCACATGGAATTGATTTTAATATGGTGTAAAGTGGGGTCATAATTAATTTTTTTTCATACAGATTGACACAGAATCACTTTCAAAAATCCATCCTTTCCCCCACTGCTCTGCAGTGCCAATTTTGTTATAAAACAGGGCTCATGCATGTATGTATTGGATTGTGAAAACTTCCGATTTGATTGATAATCCTTTGATTATATTTATAATAAACACATTGTCTTAATTAATGGAGATTTGTTTTTTGACAGCTAGTGTTTTCATTTTAGTTTTCATGTAAACTGTTTCATCTTTTTAAAGACCTTTGCATTCCCATATAAATCTTACAATCAGCTTGGAATGCCCTCCCCCCAACCTCACACAAAAAGGGCACTAGGGTTTTGGTTGGAATTTCACTGAATCTATAGGAAATTTTAAAACATTATAGTACTGAATCACCCATTCCATTACTATGGCTTATACCTATATGTATTTATGTATTCTTTAATTTTAATATATTTTGCATATTTTCATTTGATTTATTACAAGGTATTTCCTTTTCTGATGTAATTCTAAGTGGTATCTTTAAAAAAATAATTTTTTAATCATAGGTATATAGAAATGAAATTGATTTATTCACAGTGACCCTGTATCTAGCAAACATTTAAATTAACTTTTAATTCCAGTGGTTTATCTGTAGATTCTTTTAAACTTTCTATGTATCAATTTATATTATCTGTAAAAAATACCAATTATATTTCTTCCTTTCATATACTTATAATTTTTTATATATTTATGTCTTATATGTATTTTTAATTGTACTGGTTAGGATCTTCAGATAATGTTGCATAGGATCAATGATGGAAGACATCTTGTTTTTGTTCCAATCTCATGTGTAAGACTTTAAATATTGTATTAATAAATGGGATATTTGCTATAGTTTTATTTTTTAAGATTCCTTTTATCAAAAGAAGTACCCTTCAATTGCTAGTTAGAAATAGAATGCAGTTATAACTGATTTTTATAGTGTTTTTAAATCTCATCTTATGCTTTTTCTTCATCTATTAAAATGATCCTGTGATTTTCACCCATTTAAAAAGAAATGTGTGTGATTTATATTGATAATTGAGCATTCCTGGAATAAACAAAAATTGATAGCAATATCTTGCTTTTATATACCATGATCAATAATATTTGATATTATGTTGCACATGATTTTTGCATTTATGTTCAAGAGAAACTGGCCTGGAATTTTTTTTTTTTTCCTGCAATGTCCTTGTCGGTTTTAGAATCAAGGTTATTTTGGCCTCATAAAATGAAATGGGAAATATGTTTCATTCTTTTTCTATTCTGTAGAAGAGATTTTGTATGATTTATGTTATTACTTCCTTAAATATTTAGAATTCATCAGTGAATCCTTCTGGGTTTGCAGCTTTCCTTTTGGGAAACATTTAAAATGCATAATAAAATAAAGGATTAGGCAGATTTTCTATTTTTCCTTGTTTCAGTTATGTTAATTTCTCCTTTCTAAAAATTTGTCAAGTGAATCTAAACATTAAGTTGATCATGCTAACTTTATCTTTTTTTTTTTTTAATTCTAGGACCTGTAGAAATATATTCTTTTCATTACTAATATGCATAATTTATCTCACTTTTTCTTTATTAGTCTTGCCATTGCATTCTTGAATTTCTAGTGTTTTCAAAGAAACAACAAATGTTTTTATTTTTTCTTTTGAATATTTCTGTATCAATTATTTTTGATTCTATTATTTCCTTCCATCTTATGTTTTAACATGAATCTGTTGTTAACAAATTTTTCATTTTTTGTAGATCAGGAAATGCTTGTATTTCACTTAAAAAAAGAATAATGTTTTGGGGTCTATAACTCTAAGCTGCTGCTCATTTTCCATAAGAACTTTTTTTATTTAATAAAATTTATTTTTCAAAATGTACAATTGGTTGGACTTGTTCGTACATCTTCACCAGCAACTGAGACATCTCCACTCTTGGTGTTTCTGGTCTAAATAACTTGAGCTCTGTGTTTTGAAACCAGCCTGATGAGTCCTTTACTAAGCAACTCCTGAAGAGCTCCTCTGGCCAGGGAACTACGAATCTTCAGCCTCTCAGAGATGAGAGCTGGGATTATAAGCTTATAGTTGGGAACTTCCCTATAGAATTTTTCATATGCAGCTTCATCAAAAAAGACTAGATTATTGAATTTGTCCTGAACTTGCCTTTGGGCCACTTCTTTTGGGCATTGCCCCCAGATTTGTTTACTTGGTCTTTGTCATCATTGGCCAATACAGGAATCTTTCTTCTTGTCTTTTTGGGCAGTATCATGGAAATTGTAGAGCAGTTGCATTTTGCAGCCTTGCAAAAATAAATGTCGGATGAAAAATTTCTGTAAGTACTTTTAAAAATGTATTTCATTGTCTTTGGCTTGCATTGTCTCTTGTTTTATCACTGAAGTTAATGTTCTTTCTTCCTCTGGTTGCTCAATTTTTTTTTCTTTTCTTAGTTTTCAACAGGTATGTAGTTTTTAAGGATTTCTTGAATTTGTGCTTTGATGTCTTTTGTCAGTTTTGAAAAGTTCTCCACCATTGTATAGCTTCTGGCCCTATTTATTTTCACAATTCCTGTGAATCCATTTTTATGGAAGTTAGAGCTTTTGACTGTGCTTCATGAAACTTTTCATCTTTTTTTATTTATCTTTTATTCATTTTTCTATTTACCTTCCCATCCTTTTATTCTCTCTGCACATGGGTCTGAACACTTTCTGGAACTGCAAAAGTATAATAATTGCAATTAAGAATTCATTGGATGAGATTAACAGTTGACTGTATACAACAGAAGAAAAGATTAGTGATCTGCAAAGAAATTATAAAAGGGCACCAAGTAGAAATTTGAACAAATCTAGAGCAGTTTAAGTATAAAATAAATTAATTTTTCATTATGTCTTTCAGAGGCATAAGAAATAGTTACTTTGAAATACAGTATTGCTAGCTTCCCAACCTAGCTCAAATACAGGCATTGGAAGGTAAAAGACAGCATGCTGTCAGATTAATAAATATGACCATTTCAAAACATTTTGTTCTGTGACAATTACTTATCATTTTAGTATCAAGGTTATGCTGTCTAATAAAGATGATTTTTATATAATCTCTTATGCTCAGTATTTTCCTTTTAATATCTTTATTTATTTTCCTAACTCAATTTATTTAGTTAATAATTGAATAGGTCTTACATTCACATGGTTCAAAAATAACATTTTTTTAAAAAGCATAAAACATATTCAGAAAGAAAAGTTTTCTCTCAGCTCATTTGCTAATTGACCCAATTTCACCACCTCACCCAACAAGTAATGACTGTTATTTGTTCCTTATATATTGCTCAATGTTTCTTTAGGCATACACACACACACACACACACACACACACACACACATGAATGTACATAGATCCATACTTGTACCCATTTTTCACACTAATGCTTTCCTGTCTTACTGCTTTGCATCTTCCAATTTAGTACACAGTGAGCTTTCTCACTCATTTTTTAAATAGGTAGATAATATACCTAGCTATATAATACAAAATATTTAAACTATTATTTCCAAGCTTTTGTATTGCTATAATCAATAAACTTTTGCAAATGTCATTTCACTTATGAGTTGTATTGGCTAATTTATCCAGTACTATGTTAAGTAGCAGAATGATAATGAGTATCTTTATCTTATTCTAGAAAAAAATTGAGAATATTTCCAACATTTCTCCAAAGGCATGACACTGGCTTTAGGGCCAAGTTAGAATTTTCTATGTGTTCCTCTTTTGTTTCACTTTGCTTTGTTTTCATTTTCCAAAAATTGCTGATGAAGTCCTTTATAGCATCTATGAAAAATATCATATTATTTTTATTCTTAGGTCTATTAATATAAAGATGTATATAAAATACCTACTACTATATTCCAATCATAAGCAATAATTGATAGATTTGAAAAGAGAAATATACAAATACACACTTACACTTGAATAATTCAACACTCTTCTCTGAAAAAGTCATGAAACAAGTACGTAAAAATTCAATGAGATTATAGATGACCTAAATAATGCAATTAACCAATAGGATCTAATTGACCTATTAGAACACTCCACCAGCAAGAACAGAATATAACTTCTTTTTAAGCACACATGGAACAGTCACCAAGACAGATCATATCCTGGGTCCTAAAATAATCCTTAACAAATTATAAGGACAGAAATAATGCATAGTATTCTCAGGACATAATGGAATTAAACTAGAAATCATGACAGAAAGTTGTCTGAGGAATCTTCGATTATTTGGAAATTAAACAGAGCACTTCTAAATATAACAAATGTCAATGAGGAAGCTCAAGAAGAGAAATTAAACATATTTTCTACTAATTGAAAATAATAGTATGTCAAATCAAAATATATTTAATAAAGCTAAAGCAGTGCATAGAGGGAAATTTGCAGCAATAAATGCTTCTATTAGAAAAGAAGAAATAACTAAACTCAAACATCTAAAATTCAACCTTAAGAAACTAGAAAAAGAGAGCAAATTAAAGCTACACAAATCATGAGCATAATAAAGAAAATTACAAAGATTACAGAAAAATCAAATGATATTGAAAAAAAGAAAAACATTAAATAAAATCAACTGAAAGCTAGTTCTTTGAAAAAATGAATAAAATTGACAAATATTTACTTGCATTGACCAAGAAAATATAGGTAGACACAATTACCTAATTACAGAAACAAAAGAGAGAATTTCACTACCAATTCTTCAGGTAGTAAAAGGAAAATATGAAAATAATATAAACAACTCTATGTCCATAAATTCTAAAACTTGGAAAAAATTGACCAAATCCTTGAAAGTCACAAACTATCAAAACTCATTTAAGAAGAATTCTGGATAGTCCTAAATATATTAAAGGAATTGATTTTGTAATTTAAAATATTTCAAAAAAGAAAATTTCAGGCTCAGATGGTTTCATTGGCAAATTACAATAAATATTTCATAAAGAAACAATAACAATTCTGTACAATCATTTCAAGAAAATGGAAAAGGGTTTATAATAATTGTGATTGATATGCTATAGAACATGAAGGAAAGATGGATAAAATGGAAGAAAAGATAGAGTTGAAATCTATAGAAAACAGCGAACGCACATTCAAGAGGAGAAAACACAAAATCTATAATTATAACTCAATGAATAACTTTTATAGCAGTTTAGGTAAAACAAAAAAGATTATTGAACTAACAGACAAGACAAATGTATCTATGTATTTCGAGAACATTCCCAGGGAAATACATTATACCATACTTTACTTCAATGATGGCTCACAGCCATTGGACAGTAACCAATGCATGGTTGCAATTATTGAGGTAAGGTAAGAATGCAAAATGAGTCCCATTTTCACCTCAACTTTCTCTCTGGTGTCATTTTGAATATATGATTCAGGAATAAAGACTCAAAGTGTGATGGTCTCAAAGAGTTGAGAAATTAGAGATCACAGTTTTGGGCTTCCCAGGTATCCTAGGTTGAATCTTTTATGAACCCCAGAACATTATATTCTTGAGCTAAACGATTCCTGTGTATGTATACCTATTGTATGTGGAAGATTTTGGCTAGATTCAGTCAAGGGACCTTTTGATTAGATAACTTTTGCTTAGATGGTTAAGGCCTTTGATTAGATTGCAGGACTCAGGGTGGGTCCCAATCCTTTTACTGGAGTCTTATATAAAAGGAACACAGAGAAAGAGAGCTGACATTTTACTCTGCCATGTGAGAGAGGACTCCAGAATGGCCTGCAGCTCTAGAAAGACAGAGAAACTCCAAGAGGTTTAGAGAAAGGCAGAAGGCTGGAATCAGCAGAGTAGCCCAAAGCTGAAGAGACAAGGCCCCGGGAGAGGGGCCATATACCTGATGGCTCTCAAGTGAGCTTGGGGAGAAAGTGAGCCTGGAGGAGAAGGCAGAGTCCGGCTACCATTTTGCCTTGTCACGTTTTGGGAGTACAAGTCTGCCAGTAGCCAACTTTTGGTGAGATAGCATCTCTGATGATACCTTGATCTGGACATTTTCACAGCCTCGGAGCTGAAAGATTTTGCCCTAATAAATTCCCATTATAAAAGCCAATCCATTTCTCGTATTTTTGCATTAGCAGCCTTTAGCAAACTAAAACACCAGGTAACTGTGATTCAGGAGACAGGATACCTGAGAAGTTTTCATGGAAAAGTATACCAAATTATTTGCTGAGATTTATCCCTGTATCTTTGGCTGACTACTTAAGCTGCACCTGAGCATGATAAGATAGATTCTAGGAAGCCTTTGAGATAACATCTACTGAAAGGCTAGAGAGCTGATCACAGATTTCAAAAGCAATACTTAGCTAGAGTGGAGAGACTGAGAACTCCCAGTTAAGAAGCCAAAAAGGGTATGCTCTAAAGATGTTGCCCAATTTAAAAAAAGGGCTACAACCAGAGTAAGGACAAGACTAAATGAGACTTATCCAAATAAACCTAAAAATAAGTCCTGAGAAGACCAATTAAGATCACCTCTGATGATCTTTCAGAACAAAATTTCACATTAGTAGAGTTATATCCCATAATTTAGAGCCTCTAAAACATAATATACACAATGCCTAGGATTAAATTTTAAAATTGGTAGATATGTGAAAATGTGGACTTGAAGAAAGAATTCACATCAGACTGGAAACAGAAGATGACAAAACTAGTTAACTTGAAGACAGGTAAAATAAAGCAGAAAGAAAAAAAAATAAAAATTAGAGAACAAGCCATATGTGCGACATTTCAAAATGTTCACATATGTGTAATTATAGTCCCAGAAGGTAAAGAGAGTGGAAGTAGGATAGAGGAACATTTGAAGAAATGATGGCTGAGAGTCTTCCAAATCTGCTTAAATATATCAACCCACAGATTCAAGAAGATCAGAAAACCCAAGCAGTACAAAAACAAATAAAGCCACACCTAGGTACATCAGAAAATCAGAAACAAAATAAAATGTTAGTATCAAGAGGAAAAAATAAAATGACTAAAAGGAACAACAAAAATTCTCATGGCTGGCTATTCAACAGAAATTATAAAACAGAAGAGAAATGATTTCTTAAAAGTACTTAAAAAGAATTCCAACCTAGGGTTTATATTTAGCAAAAGTGACATTAAAATTGAAAGAAAAAGAAAAATGCTTTTGCACACACATGCAAATTATCACCAAGAGATCTACACTACAAGAAATATTAAAAGATGTCTGAAGGAAAATAATCCTGTGTGGAAGCATGGAACCAAGGAAAAGATTAAACTTAATGGAAATGTTAAATATGTGGATATGAAAAAATAAATATTACCTGTTTAGAACCATTGTGCAATAATAATACTGATAATAATAGTGAGATGTGGCATTTTAAACATATATAAAAGTAAAATATATGAAAACAAAAAATCGAAAAGCAGGAAGATGGTAAAAAGAGTATAATGTAATATGGCTACTGTGTTTAAGAAGTGACAAAAGTATAAATTTAAAGCAGAATTAAGAGCAAGGGATGCGTGTTGTAGTTTCTAGAGTAACTACTAACAGAATAATAAAAGACAGTATAATTAAAAAGCTAATCTAGGAGGAAAATGTAATTAAAAAGATGGGAAAGGGGGAATGAAGAAACAGAAGAGATATCTAGATGATAAACATGAACTCAACTATATCAGTAAAAATATTAATTGAAAATGATTTGAAGACTTCAAAAAAATAAAGAATATCAGTCTCTATTAATGTTTAAAAAGAAAACCATATGCTATTTTGCAGAGACATACTTGAAATATTAGAGCAAAGTTGAAAGTAATAATGGAAAAAGTTATGCAACTGAAAGAAATCTGGTATAACAATATTAATATCAGAGAAAGTTGAAGGAAATGAATATTATAAAAAATAAAGAGGGATATTTCATGAAGATGATAAAGTTAATTCAAGAGGGAAATATAATCCCAAATTTTCTGCACATAATAAAAGTCTCCAAATATATAAAATGAGATTTGACAGAACTTAAAGGAGGAATGTCCAAATCAAACTAGCAGAGATTTTCATATACTTCTCAGAATAGATGGGGATTTTTTTTAACACAACTGTGTATACATTACAGAACAAGCAGACAAATATTCAGTGAGGATATGGAGATTTTTTGTGGTACAATTAACTGATTTGACCCATTTTACATATATAGAAAAATTCATCTAACAACTGCTAAATACACATTGTTTTCAAGAGTGCATAGGCCATTTGTCAAAGCAAACCACATCCTGGAGCATAAAGCAAGTCTAAAAGAAAATAAGGTAATATCTTCATGATTTTGGAATAGGCAAAATGTTTTCCAAATAGGAAACACAAAAACTAAATATATAAGTAAAGACTGATAAATTGAATAACAGTTAATTTGCATTAATAGTAAAAGACAAAACAGATACTTTGAGAGTATATTTTTAATACAAATATCAAAAAGGACTCATATACAGAATATACAAAGAATTCTAACAAATCAGTAAAGACTAGATAAACAAGGTAAAAAAAGAAAGAGAAAGCAATCAAGAAAGATAATGGGGCAAAATTTTTTAAAAGGAACTTCACAAAAGAGGTTATCCAGATAGTTTAGCTTCCCTAGGCTTCAAGGAAATGCAAATTAAACACCATAATTTGATACCAAGAGAATGATTAAGATAAAAAGACAAAAAGTATACCCAGTGTTAGCTCAAATGAAGCTGTTACATTGTTGGTGTAAGTATAAATTTGTAAAGCTATTCTAGAAAGTTATTTGACAGTATCTATTAAAATAAAATTTAAAAATATGTGTACCTTAGCACAAGTCAATCTACTCCTGAGTATATAACCAAGATAAATCAGTGTCTGTGTCCACCAAAAGACATGTACACACATATTCATGGCAATATTATTAACAATAGCTGAAAATTAGACACACCTAAATAAAACCAATAGTAGTATAGATAAATATACTGTGGTATATTCATAAAATGAATATCTAAAGAGCAATGGAAAATAATGAACTACTACTATATACAGTGATAGAGATGAATTGCCTAGACATAATATCAAGCAAAAGATTCCAGTCACAAAAGATTTCATATAATCTGAATGAGACCATTTATATAAAGTCCAAAAACAGGCAAGATTAACTTGCAGTCACAGAGGTCGCCATAGTGATTATCTTTGGGTTTCAACCCGGGCAATCATGAGGGAGACTTTTGGGGTACTGGAAATGATTTACACATAGGTAACAATTTACTGAGTTTCATATATTTGCATTTCACAATATGTCATATAACATAAATTTAAAAAAGGAAATCACAAGTGTGTAATATTTAGCTGATAAAACTCAACAATACTATTTTATATTTGAGTAGTTCATTATATTTCACAATCCTCTCCCTAGTTTTAGTTATTTAAATCTCCTCAATATACCTGTGAATTTAACATAGTGTAATATCACAAAATCTCTTTAGAAAATGGTGAAGCTAGGCAGATAGCCATGGAGGGGGAAAAACTTTACATTTGAAAAGGAAAAAAAATGTTTCTGAGTGATGAAATGGTTAACACATCAATAATCAGAACCAGAATTGAAGTCATATCTTCTGACACTAAAAGCTATATTTTGGCTTCTATGCCAAGAAGAGTCTCAAATCTTAATCACAGCACAAGGAAACCATACACCTTCAGTTGGCTTGAAAATGCTTATGAAACTTTTCCAGTCTTGCGCTCAAGTCTTGTCCCTGCTCATTCTTAGCTTTGTAACTGAACAAGTCATTTTCTTTCTCTAGTTCATCACCAGTAAAATGAAGGTAAAAGTAATTTTCCTGCTGGCTTCATATGAGAGTTATATGGATGTGAATGCATTCTGCATAGTATTTAAATCCAAGGAATTATTATACAAAATTTCAAGATGATTTTTTAGATCTTTGTACAAAATCAGCCTGACCCTCTAATTTTTGTTAACAAGGTTGTCCTTAGCGAGTGGGTGCAGTTCAGTGATTGAGCACCTGCTTTGCATGTATGAGGTCCTGGGTTCAATCCCCCATGCTTCCTAAAAAAATAAATAAATAACACAAAGACATAATTTTCTTGTTTACATTTGAAATAGTTAAACTTTTAAGTAGACTCTTTTTTTTTTTTTTTTTACTGATT
>JAQZBX010006383.1:0-28343 GCA_029593785.1 Cabassous unicinctus | reverse complement strand
ATCTAAAATCGGATCTCTCTACTTACTGCCAATTTCTGAAGAATGCAAAGAAATTGTTCCATCAGAGTGTTTAATTTTTCTCCTGATAGGTCCATATCAGGTAAACTAACACACAGCTCTAAGAAGGCTTGAGTGCAGTGCCTTGGTTTTTAACCCTACCAAACATGTTTACCCACATATGTTCATGATTCTTTATCTAGACCTTCAAATTTCTAATATTTACTGTCCTATTTTAAAAGAGGATGACAAGACTCACCATCAGCATCTAGTCTTAGATAAGCATATTTATGCAGAGAAGAATGTTTCATCATCAATTATTCACTAAATTAGCCTGAAACCTCAGTTTAGTCTACCAAGCGTTCAGTTGTTCTCACTCTTTTGTGTGCCCGGGACCTTCTGTTAGCCAGAATAACCTTCACCCCCACTCCCCAAAGATGTCCATGTCCTAAAACCCTGATCCTGTGCATATGTTAATTTACATGGAAAAGGACTTTGCAGGTGTGATTAAATCAAGAACATTGCCATGGTAAGATTTTGCTGGATTATCCAGGTGGGTCTAATCTAATCACATGGGTCCTTAAAAGCAGAGAACTTAGCCAGGCTGAGGTAGGAATCAGAGGGAGATGTGATTATGCAATAAAAGAGAGAAGCAACATTGCTGGCTTTGAAAATGAGGACAGGGCCATAAGCCAAGGAATATAGGTGGCCTCTAAAAACTGAAAGAGACAAGGGAATGGATTCTATCTTAGAGCCTCCAGAAAGAAATGCAGCTCTGTCAATGTCTTTCTTTTTTTTTTTAGCTAAGTGAGACCCATGTTATACTTTTGACCTATAGAACCATAAGATGATAAATTTGTGTTGTTTTAAGTAGGTTTGTTTTGGCAGCAACAGAAAACTAAAACAGACTTCTTTGGCAGTGTGATAAAGCCTATGGACACCTTCTTATAATATTTTAACTACATAACATAAAACACAAAGGCTTACAAAGGAAACCAACTATATGGAAAAACAGTTATTAAATAATTTAAAAAGCACATTTGTGATAAAATGGTTTACGTAGGTGGGTTTGTTTAAGCAGGATCTAGTAGAGTGTTTGATAAGTTCTGTTGTTTTGAAGTGCTGATAAGCACTTATTCAAAATATCTGCAACAGCTGCAATATAGAAACTCTCTGTGATTTCTACAGATATGTTATTATTACCATGGTGAATTGCCTATATTACTGTTTGAAAAAAATTCTGTATTTCAATTAGAAGTTCATGAAAATCAATATGTACTTTTTATCCCACCCCAATTTTTTGACCCTCTGAATTTTACCCATGGATCCCATTCTAAGAACTCCTGTTTTCTTGCTGGAGAGAAAGAGGTAGATCTTACCTTTATATCTTAGCAAGTTAGATAAACAGAAAGTTTACCCTCACGAAATATGGTAAAGACTATATAAAATAGTTTCTTTAAAAGAAGAACAATGGTAACACCGATGAGGATAGCATTCGTTCTGAGCTAAGGGTTCTGAGCAGGTTCTTGAAGGGTAAGTATGTTGGCTGCCTCCTTTCTCAAGTCCCTTTGGCAGTCACTGAAATCTTCAACCTGCAGGTTCAATCCTGCCCAATATTCACTCAAAATTCCACTAGACAGAAGTAATCTCAGAATCTCTAGCTTTATTGATCTGGAGGCAGTGTATTTTATGGGCTGATCATCTTCATCTAATCAGGATTGTTATAGGTTTAGGCTAATTTGTAATTTTAATAAAACTTAGCCCAACTATCATTCAAAACTATTCTTTGGAGATGGCCCTTTTGAACTCTTGATTCAGAGCCCGAAGGTCTCTTTCCCTAATTCCTGAAAGAATGTGGGAACTTTCATTCTTCCCTTCACAGTTTATCCCACACAGCTTAAATTTTGTCATGCGCCCCCAAACCCTGTACACGTATCACAGTAAGAACCAGCCACACATTCCAGTAGGTCACAGCAGTCCAACATGACCACCAAATCTTTATTAGGTCCTCCTTCATATGGCCCAGCCCTTTGTCCAGGGCCATCGCCTATCCTTTGCCCACAGCAAGAATCAGAAATGAACCCAGGGAAGAAAACAGCTGGGGGAACTCATCTTGTAAGGGCTGTCCCTTTTCTGAAATTTTAGTACAGCTAGTCTTCCTTAACCTAAAACTCTCCAGTCCCTAAAAGTATGATTCTTTTAATTTATTCACCATCTTCTACCTTTATGGTGGGAGTGTTGGCCTGTCATTACCTACTATATGCTGTGCAGAAGTGGAGGTCTCTCTTCTGTGTACTCTTTGTAGGTTTATCTTCATTTCTGTGCTGAAGCTTGCCTATTTTCAATCTAAAACCTTTGGAAGCATTTTGTTTTTAAATTAAGCTTTGCCTACTAGTAAGGCAACAGGTGCTAATGAACTAAATTAGGTGATTAGCATAGCTCCTGAGCAAGTCCTATCCTCAGGTGTGTTATCATTGCAGATGCATATAAGGACACATATACAGTTTTACATAAGGCTATCAGTATAGGACTCGTTTCCTAGCACATTCCTTGACAACTGCCACAGTGTTTATGTAGATTTCCTATGTTTTGCTCTTGTTCACTGTGTATTTAATACTTTTATTTTTCTCATTAATAACTTTTTCAATTCTGGTCAACTCACTTACCAACTGCTTTGATGCACTAAGAACTTCATTGTCTCTTTACTTGATTTCTTTCAGATATTATCAAATTTATTTGTGGTTCTGGGTTTCTTGTATGTAGGCTTAAGTGTATTTATACAACTCTTTTTCACAAAATAAGATTTGTTAAAACTGTTGGAGTCAAGCAATTGAACTCTCTCTAGTCTTTCTTTACTATAGTTTTGTATGTTACTCTCTTGTTTAGATAGTTTTATTCGTTGTTCAGTGTTTTCATTTGAATTATAAAGATAATTCTTTGCATTAGAGGTTCTTTAAATAAGCAATTTGTACATGAAAATATCCTTTTCAGCATCTGAAGTCATTGGAGAGAAAGGAACATTTAATTTTAATACACTTGGGTTCCCCAACATTACCAAGGGGTACGACTTTGTCTATGCCTACAAAAGATTTTAGTAGATAGAATTAGAACTTAGTCAGGCACTGTAGCTGATCTTCAGATAAAGGTTGGTTAACATGCATGTCAATCAATCTTAAAGTCATTTGAAACAGGGTCACAAACTAAAGTTCATAGTAGGGCCAGTCAGGGAACCAAAGCTAATGACAAGGAAAGATAAATGTCAGAGAAGAATCAATGATTGGTAGGGACCATGGAAATCTGTTGCATCTATGATGTCTCTTATCAGGGGCAGCAGATATTCAGCTTCAGTAAATTGTGTCTCTATAGAAATGTAGATCCAATATTGAAATATCTTCATAATTTTCAAGAAAAGACAAACTTTTGCATGATATCTCCTTATTAGTTCTAAGAAATTGGCTAAATTTAAAAAAATGTTTACCACAAAAAATTTCTGCTGGTCTGATACAGTCTGTGGGACACAAGTTTGATACTTCCGTTTCAAAATAGTGAACTCTATCAACTTTTATTTATACAATCAGAACAAGCAAATGGTACAATTGAAAATTCATTTTTGTATTTATAATTAAACAGAACTTTGCTGTCCAAAGCTTATAAATCATACAATTATTCTGAATGAGATTTTTGTTGTATTGACTACAATTTTTCCACATTATATAACAAAAAGAATTCTCTTAGACCCTCAGAATGTCAACACAAACCTATTCAGTCATTCAATAGTATTTATTGAATGAATATTATGCATAAGCACTGCTCCACATGATCTGGATACATTATGAACACAACAGACAGGGCTTAGATTTAATAGTACTTGCATGTGAATTTAATCGTTACAGTACACTTCTACATAATTAAGTTACATAAGGCTACATAATTAAATTAGCACTTTTCATTCAAGGAATTTTTTTCAACATGAGATGATAATAAAAATCATTCACGTCCCACAAATTGGAAAGAAACTGAGAAAACGTTAAGGTATAAATGAGTAGGAAATTGGGAAATACTTAGGACTTTAATCCTGCTCTATTGTTTTGTTTTGTTTTGTTTTGTTTTACCTACAATAAATGTAGTTTATTTATTTTAATTTGTTTTTATTTTTAAAGAAGCTTTAGATTACATAAATGTTACATAAAAAATATAGGGGACCAGAGAGGTATTGTATGGGAATTCTTAACATATGCATGATTGTTTTGATAGTTTACAACTTCTGTCATAAAAATATATTTAAAAAATAATAGTAGGGTGGGTTGGGGGAAAATACACCAAATGTAAGTTAAGGACTATAGTTAGTAGTAAGATTTTGACCATATTCTTTCATAATTTGTAACAAATGTCTCACAAACAATGCAAGGTGTTGGTGGTGAGTTGATGTATGGGACCCTTGTATGATGTTATGCATGTTTGTTTTGTAAGTTTACAACTTTTACTATATATTTATTGTTTATGTATACTCATGTATAAATGATTTAAAATAATAATAATAATAGTAATAGGGTGAGTTGGGGGAAAAATGAACCAAACGTGAGATACTTTGTTTAGTAGTAATATTTTGAGGATGCTCTGTAATCATTAGTTAAAAATGTTTCACAACAATGCAAGGTATTGGTAGTATGGTGAGGTATGAGAGTCCTGTATAATGTTATGTATGTTTGTTTTGTAAGTTCACAACTATTGCTATACATTTATTGTTTATGTATGTTTATGTATGAGTGATATACTTCAAAAAAATTTTTTAAATTAAAAATATAGAGAGAGAGAGGATTCACAAAAGCACATTAAAACAACAACCAAGTGGGTTTTATCCCAGGTATGCAAGGGTGGTACAACACAAGAAAATCAATTAATGTAATAAACCACATTGATAAATTGAAGAAGAAAAAGCACATGATCATCTCAATTGATGGAGAAAAGGCATTTGACAAAATACAGCACCAATTCTTGATAAAAAACTCCAAAAGATAGGAATAGAAGGAAGCTTTCTCAATATGGTAAAGTGCATATATGAAAAACCTACAGCTAACGTGGTACTCAATGGTGAAAGACTGAAAGATTTCCCACTGATATCAGGAACAAGACAAGGATGCCTACTGTCACCATTATTATTCAATATTGTACGAGAAGTTCTAGCTAGAGCAATTAAGCAAGACACAGAAATAAAAGGCACCCAAATAGGAAAGGAGGAGAGAAACTTTCACTACTCACTGATGACATGATCCTATATCCAGAAAATCCTGAAAAATCCACAACAAAGCTATTAGAATTAATAGGAGAATTCAGCAAAGTGGCTGTATACAAGGTTAATATGCAAAAATCAATAGCATTTCTATACACTACAGATGTGCAATCTGAGGAGGAAATAAGAAAAAAAATCCATGTGTAATAGTGGCAAAACAATCAAATACTTAGGATTAAACTTAACCAAGGACATAAAGAACCTGTATTCAGAAAACTACAAAACATTGCCAAAAGAAACCGAAGAAGACTTAAATAAATGGAAGAACATTCCATGTTCATGGATTGGAAGACTGAATATAGTTAAGATGTCATTTCTACCCAAACTGATTTACAGATTCAACAGAATCCCAATAAAAATCCCAACAGCCTTTTTTGCAGAAATAAAAAAGCCAATAATCAAATTTACTTGGAAGGGTAAAGGGCCCTGAATAGCCAAAAACATCTTTAAAAAGAAGAATGGAGTTGGAGTACTCTCACTCCCTGAATTTAAAGCATATTACTTAGCTACAGTGGTAAAAACAGCATGATACTGTCATAAGGACAGACAGATTGACCAATGGAACCGAATCAAGAACTCAGAAATTGACCCTCACATGTATAGTCAAGTGGTTTTTGACAAGGCTGTTAAGCCCACCCTGCTGGCCAGAACAGTCTATTCAACAAATGGCGCTGGGAGAACTGGATATCCATATCGAAAAGAAAGAAAGAACACCCCTATCTCACATTATACAAAAATTAACTCAAAATGGATCAAGGACCTAAATATAAAAGTGACAACCGTAAAACCCCTAGAAGAAAATGTAAGAAAACATCTTCAAGAGCTTGTGGTATGTGGTAGTTTCTTAAATCTTACACCTAAAGCACAAGCAGTGAAAGAAAAAAATAGATAAATGGGACCTCCTTAAAATTCAACACTTTTGCACCTCAAAGGGCTTTGTCAAAAGGGTAAAAAGGCAGCTGACTCAATGGGGGAAAACATTTAGCAATCACATATCTGATAAGGGTTTAATGTCCATGATATATAAAGAGATCATACAACTCAACAGTAAAAAGAGAAAGTATCTGATTTAAAAATGGGCAAAAGACTTGAAAAGACAACTGTCCAAAGAGTTGATGGGCCTTCATAAGCTACAAAATTTGGAGACTCTACCTCAGAAGATATAGAACTACTATGTGATTCTAGGTGGCACTGAGGTGTGAAAATGGCATGGGAATGCAAATAAGTTGCCTTGATGATTTTTGCTTGCATCTGGCGTATATCCAAGACTGTCTAGATATTTCAAGGGGCCTAGTGCAAAATGAAAATGTAGGGCTCCACGTTCAAAGATTATTGGCAATTTTAAGATGCAATGACAGTGCATTAAACCAAGTGCAGGACCCTTCTAAGTGCAGAGCCCTGTGTGACTTCATAGGTCACATGCCTATGAAACTTACCTTTCTTAAAACATATTGTCTTCATATATAAAATTGGGATGATTTGATGTGCCCAACCTGGGCTATGGAATTTTTGTGGTGCTCAGATTGTATGTGAATATATTTTGTAAATTACTAAGAATGTCAGTTAACCTAGGTGATGTAATAGGAACAAGGTTTCTCCCCTGTGAGTATTAGGTTATTTCTCATACTTTCTTCCAGATCTCAGTCTCATAAAAGCAGATTTAAGAATAATCACCATAGAGGAGCGGATGTAGCTCACTGGCTGAGCACCTGCTTCCAATGTATGAGTTCCTGGGTTCAATTCCCAGTACCTCCTAAAAAAAAATCACCATAAAACCTGTGTGGCAGTTTGATATACTTATGAATTGCAAAAATAGATATTGGATTATGCTTGTAAACTGGTCTGTTCATCTGGGCATGATTAAGTTATGATTAGGGATTTGATTGGGCCCTGTCAGTAGGGTGTTGAGCCCTGCCCCTTGGTGGGTGGAGTCTCAAAGATAAAAGACATGGCAAAGGACAGAGTAGGAGCTTTTTGATGTTGGAGTTCTGATGCTGAGTGTTAATACTGGAGCCCAGGGGAGTAAACACACAGAGGACCTTGGTCGTGAGGAAGGAGAGAAGGCCCCGGGAAAAGAGACGAACTGTTCGCCTGACAGTTCACAGCTGGCCTTGTGGAGAGAGGCAAAGCCCAGAGAGCCTCATAGTCTACAACTGACCTTGTAGAGGAAACAGAGGAGCTGAGCTGGGAGAGAAACAGAGCCCCGGGAAGAGAGGAACCCAAGAAGCCCGAACCCTGGCAAATGTCAGCAGCTGTCTTGCTCCAACACGTGGCAACAGACTTTGATGAGGAAGAAAATTATGCTTTATGGCCTGGCAACTGTAAGCTTCTACCCCAAATAAATACCCTTTGTAAGTGCCAACAGACTTTCTGGTATTTTGCATCAGCATCCCTTTGGCTGACTAATACAAACTGTAACAAAGATTTTTCTTCCAAGCCAAATTTACGACTGTATTAGGAAATATATAAGGATGGTTGAGTGTGTATGCATATCTTTCTTTATAGATCCAAAGATCAAAAAGAAGTATGAGCCAGAGATACAGATTTGGGAGAGTGAATGAAAAGCTCATGGTATGCGAACTATTAAGAGAGAACGTTAACCAGTAAATGAGTGAATAACTGATAAAAACTTGTTCCAAAAGTACTCAAGGTGGCTAACCTTGAGAGAGTCAGATGAGAGAGAAACATAAAATTACTGGAATTACTTCTGATTTTCTGTAATACCTATTACCATTTTGAAGCAAAGCCATAAGATGAATAGAGATGTTCAGATAAAAGAGGTGTTTCAACAGAGAACCAGATCACATATAAAAGAAATGCAGTGACATTACCATTTTTCATGTCACTGCATACCTAAGATACAGAAAAGTACAAGAGCCTTTGGGTCACTGGAATTAAGTCAAAAACAAGAAAAGTGAAGAAAATCTATCCACTCTTACAGATGGTTATGCCAGATCCTCCAAGTATCTCACCAAGGTTACTCCAGTAAATTTACTTCTGCTTCACTCTTTTACTGTTTGCCAATCTTCTTAACTGCCTCCAGTGTAAGTTTTATACTACCTAGTCTGCTCAAAGCTACCCAAATTTAACACTTGCTTTACTGGATTTCAGCCAAATCCCAGACTACTTTAAGGCTCTTCACAGACTGGTCCAGGGTATCTTCTCTGCATCTTTCAGCATGTTCACTCAATCACTTCACATTCCAGCCCCACTAAACTACTTATAATTTCCCAAACATTTCACATACCTTTTAGTTCCCAGGCCCTTTCATATGATATTCCCTCTGTTTAGAATATCATATCCCATTTTTCTAGTCATCAAACCACCTTTTCTTTAAAGCTTGCACAAATTTCCCCTCCTCTGTAGGAAGTTCTTACTGAGTTTTCTGGTTGGTTCCCTAAGAAAAGTAATTTCTGTGTTTTCATGATAGTTTGTAATAATACAATGTGTTATTTATCAGTTTTGCTGTAGAAACAAGCCACCCAATACCCCATATTTTATAAAAACAGGTTCATTTCTTGCTCATATGTTGTGAAGGCTGTGAATTGTCTGCGACTCTGTGCCAGGAGGCAGTCTGCTGTGGTTCTACTCCCCTTGTCTTCTTCATTCAAAATTCAATAGTGATATTTCTGTAAAGAGATTTAAAATAAATACAGTAATAGAAAATTAAAGTTGGATTATTTGAGAATGGGTAGTCAGTGAAGGTTTTTCTGTAAAGGTGATTTTGAAAGCCAATATCTGAAAGACAAGAAGGAGCCACCCTTATGAATATAAAGGAGAAATGCATTCTGGGCAGAGGAAATAATAAATACAAGACTATAAATTAGAAGCCAAATTGAAATGCATGAGTGGGAAGAAGTGGAATGAGGAGAAGGATAGAAGATGATGTAGAACAGGTAATCTTTTTTTTTTTTTTTTTTTTTTTTTTAAGCTGGAATAAGGATTTTGGATTTTATGCCAATTGTGATGGAAAGCTATTGATTAGTTTTAAGCAGATGTGATGACATGCAATATCACTCTGGCTGCTGGGTCATATATGGATTATAGTAGGACAAAAGGAAGGAAAACATTGAAAACCAGGGAGAAAATAGGTTAGGAAGCTGTTGCAGTAGTCCACACTAGAGCACATGGAGGCAGTGGATCTAGAGCATATGCGTAGGTTGACACTTGACAAAAGCAGAGACATTTCATCCTTAATAACCAAGGGAGGACAGTGTATATTGGTTGTAGTAAAATGGGGAGTTGCTCTTATCAATGGGATTTATGCTGTGTGTTGGGATAGGAATATATAGGAAATTTGAAGAGAGAAAGAAAGATATAAAATAGCTATTAGTATACATATAGAAGAGAGAGGGGGAGATATGAAATAGTTATTTGGGAAAGTAGAAAAAAGAAGGTTTAGGGAAATGTAGCAGAATTGCCAGGCATGTTGAGGACTCATCTGAGATTTGTAATCAAGAATTTATAGTGAGATGAGTCAAGTTGGTTTTGTGTTTTTCATCTATCAATGTCTAGTTTTTCAAGAAGTGATGGATAGTTTCATCTAACTACAGCTGGAGATTTTCCAGGCTAGTACAAAAAAGAAGGGAAATGTGAGAGAGTTAGGAAAATTTGAAAAGCAGTTATTGCAATTACATTTTATATAATCTAAGAAAGGAAGGAAAGGACTAAGGAGGGTGAATCATAATAAGGAAATAGTGGGGACAATTGATTAGAGTCTCAATTGAGTTTTTCAAAAGTTGAAGAAATGCTGGAGAGGTGAGCTTGAACGACAGGAGTTGTAGATCATCGAGCAAAAAGTGTGAAGCTGAGATTTTGCAGGTAATGATGTTATTGATGATGACAATGTCTTAGGTATCACCAAAACAATAGATGGTAGAGGTGGGTGTAAAAACACTACTATTCCCATGTTCCCCACCTCCCACAATAAAAAAAACAAAACAAAAAAAACCAAAACACTACTATTGGCAATGAGGAAGTTTAGGGACTGAGACAAAAGTATTAAAATTTGGAAATTATGTTTAGTGGTAGAAAAGAAGATGATAAACCAGGAACTAAGGCCATCAGACCTTGAAGGGGAGCTGTTAGGGGGGATCAGAAGGTGAAAGTAACCAAGGAGGGTAGGTTTTAGTAAAGTCTAATGGGAGGAGCTTTAAAGGACCTGAGGATTTGGAGAAAATGAGAGTTTGGAAACATTTTGGAAGGAGGACAAGGAAGGGAAGAGAATACTGACTCACTCACTTCTAGATTCTGAGGTAAATAAAGTTTTAGAAAAGAAATAAGCTCTCAAGTATTGCATAGAAAGTAGTGATATTAAGGCCAGAAATTTAGGGAAATGTTTAAAGAAATACAGGGTTGTTGCCAATTATGGATGTTGAGTTTAAAGACTTAGTGGAATGGTTTGGGAGGGGGAAAGTCTTTGGGAAACTGAGTCCAAGTAATCAATATATAGGTAATCTTGAGTATAGGGTTCAAGTGTTGATAATTTTGAATGAATAGATGCTTTCCAGGTTTAAGTTCTGAGGGATTTGGATAGTTAACAGTGACTGAGATGAGTAGGGGTCTATGGAATGATAGGAGGTAAAACTATCTTTCTCGAGTTTCCAGCCTGTAGGTTTCTAAAACTGGCAAACATTAGATATTCCTCCCCCCACCCCATTATTTTGGAAAACTCATCTGGTTCTGCAGCACTCAATTTTATCTTTAATTGCTTCCTAATGTGAAACTCAGAGTGCCTCCTGAGACTTCTTAATGGTCTTTCTGCATATTTTCGAAAAAGTTTCTAATAATTGAGGTGTATTTTTTTTTACATTCTAGTTAATGCACATAACCTTCATATCTGCCATGAAAATATAATTTCAAATTGCTGAAATCCTCCACATCATCAGACTGAACTCTGCTGCATCTTACGTAATGTCTGAACATAAAGACATTTAAAAGTGAATCAAGCAGCCAAATTCAATGCAACAGCTGAGTCTATTAAACACTTGCAGTTGAATTTCAGTAACTATCAATTTCCAACACACAGTGTTTCAATAAATTCCAGATGGTTTTCAATCTGTTTTCTTTGTAAAAATTATTTTTCATTATATTCTAAAGATACAGAAAAGTATAGAAAATAACATACAAAAGATACATGTATGGGTTCTTCTCTCAGATTTAACAATTATTAACATTTTGCCTTATTTACTTCTTTTTAATAAATTATTACAGATATAGCTAAAACTTTCCCATACTTTTTTATCCCTTCTACCATTGTTTTTCCAAAACAGTTTAGTTCCAGAACATATAGTCCAAACAATTTGACTGATGAGTTTCAATAATTTACATAAGTCATAACATATTGTATGAAAGGTAACTTTATTTATTCATGTCACATTATATTTGAGATTTATTCATGTTTGGATATATTGACATGTTTTAATCATAGAATTTTATTGTCTGAATAAATTGGAATTCGATTTTCTATATCCATAATTAGGGAGAGTTAGTTGGCTTACACTTTTTTTTGTTCCAACAAATAATCATCAGTAAATATCACTGCCCTCCATCTTTAAGACCCATCCGATCACCTACTCACATTTCTTTGCCAATGGCCTTCACAGCAACCTCATATTCTTTAGGGTTTGGAGCATTTACTATACTCCAAGATAAATCCTTTTTTTAATAATGGGTTAGGGCTAATGTGAGGGAAACTTTCCTTTATGTGAGACTAAAATTTTCCTCTACCATAAATTCTACACTTGCAAAGAGAATGTAGGAGATTGTCATTGGGATGTAGTGACTAAGATGGACTTCTTAAAAGTTCAGAGTAAAAATCTTAAAGCAAAAAGTTAATGAAATTGACTACATAAAAACTTAGAATTTCTAATTCATTCAAGGACACCATGAACAAAATTAATAAATACTTTACAAAAAAGGAATATTTTATATTCAATGTTTAAATGTGACTATAAAGTCCTGCAAATAAACTAGAAAAGCGCACAACTCCAAAGGAGAAATGTGTAAAGAATATACATTGGCAATTTACAGATGAAGAAACACAAACATTAGCAAATACAAGAAGAGCTACTCAAAATCAATAGTAATCAACTAAATATAAATTAAAACTACAATGAGATGCCATTTTACCCCTGTTAGATTAATAAAAATTAGAATGCTGGATAATACCAATATTGTTAGGGGGTATAGGATCCTTCATCCACTAGTGGTGGGAGGAGAAACTGGGGCAGCCCTCCTGGTGAGTAATCACATACCACTTAGGCAAATTAGACATGGACATACTCTTTAACACAGCAATTATGTTCTTTCAGTATATATCCCAAATAAGTTCTCACATGGATCCATAAAAGGGCATGCACAAAAGTGCTTGTTGGGGCTTTATTTGTGGTGGTGACAGTGGTGGAGGTGAGGTGGGTGGTGGAAGCAATTTTGGTGTCTGTCACTAGAGGACTAGGGAAGTAAAGCATGGACAATACCCACTATGGAGAATTATGCAATTAAGAGCAACAGATTTGATGTAGACATAACATAGCAAATGAATATTAGAAACATAAAGCTTGAAAACAT
This sequence comes from Cabassous unicinctus, assembly GCA_029593785.1. Taxonomy (NCBI): domain Eukaryota; kingdom Metazoa; phylum Chordata; class Mammalia; order Cingulata; family Chlamyphoridae; genus Cabassous; species Cabassous unicinctus. The sequence continues at coordinate 15,487 of JAQZBX010006383.1, read as the reverse complement.
TAAAAAGCAGAATTTTATATAATACAATACCACTTAACATACATTTTTTTAACAACAAAGTTTCAAGAACATACACTTTTCAAAAGAAAAAAGCATCATATTAAGCATGATTGCCTGTGGGGTGAAGTAAGAGTGGGCTGTGTCATGGGGATAAATAGAATAAATGAATAGATAAATCAGTGTAAAGGACAAATGATCAAATGGCACCATAAACTGAGTAGTGTAATTGACTGAATTTCTGTAGTTGAGGTTTCCTTAAAAAAGCAGAAATTTAATCTCTAAATACATCACATTTTTTTTAACATTTCACATTTCTGTGAAATCAAAAGAATAAGTCTAATTCTTCCACATGATTGTCCTACTAATATTTGGTCTTCTTTTCTGGTTATACTACTACAATTGTTTCAACTGTTAATCCTATGGAATGTTTTCTAGACTTTTTAATATTCTGGAATTCTTACTCTGTTGGCCCAATTTTTCAGCATCTCCTTGGTTGTATGACACCCAGAACCATGTACAATTTTCAGAGGATATCTGACCAGCAGGAATCTTCTGATGTGGACACTTATATCTATTGAAGCAAGAGTTCTTGCTATTTGGAGGTCATATCACACTGTTATCACCCTTTATGATTTTATTTTTCTTTTATTTTTCTTTTATTATCATTTTATATATTCTAATTTCTTCAGTGTGAATCTTTCTTTCCTTCTACCTGTTTTTTCCATACTTTCTTTCTTCTATTCCTGTGCCAGACCATGAACCAGGTTCCAGAGCTTTAGAAATGACTAAGGGGCAATCTCTGCACTGAATATACTGCAGGGTGTTTCTCTTGTAGCAATGTAGAAATCAGGTTTATTTGGCCATAATTGTCTAATCTAAATTCTTATGTTTACTAAGGATTGACAGCAATATCGTATCTCACCCCTACTGCTATTTTCAGTTAGCCATTAGTCTGGAAAATCTCTGTGAAATCAATAGACCTCTCTGAAGGGTCATTCTTCTAGATGTGAGAACAAATTCATCTCCATTCCTTGTGAAAATGTTAAGATTTATCTCTAGAAAGTTAGCTGCCAATATCATTTTAATGTGCTAGAGAGGTCTTCTAAATCAGAAACTATTGGATTTTTCATTCTGTTTACTTTACTTGGTAAGGAAAGCAATTCTGTAAGGACTTAGAGAAAAAATAAAGAAGATAAGTTACAATTCTGTGAATTGCTTAATTTGGGCCTTGAATTATAGATGCCAGAGCAGGAAAGTACTTCAGATAGAGCTCAGCACTCCTACTTAAAAAATATGATGAATGGGATGTTTATTTTTAAAATGTGATCAACCATAGTTTGCATATATTTTTCTTCCCCCAAAAGCCAATTTTGTGTACATGTACAGAAGACATACACATAAGCTTCCCCAAGCATGAAAATATGCCTGGACATAAACACATTTGGAATCCCCTGGTTTCCTATCTACAGTCCCTGAACTTCCCACTGGAAGCCAACTTTATCTCTTCTCCTCCAGTCTCCACAGAAGCAATGCCTCTCCTTATATTAAAGATATTTAAAGCACCAGATCCCTGAATATCAACCTCTCTTGACATTGCAGCATTCTTGTTCTATCAATTGTTGCTTCCCACACTTTTCCCTCCAAGTCCTTTCTCTATTGGTTTGTTTTCCTTTGACTATATATCAATTCACAAAATAACATTTTTGAACCTGTGTCTTTCTCTCCTTATAATCACCATCTTTTCTCTCTTTCTCTTCACAGCCATGCCTACACTTTGGTTTTCTAATGATTTCTTTTTTGCCCCAGTCATTCCACAGCCCACTAGTATTTTTACCAAAAACCACTCTATAAAAACAAATGCCTTTCATTAAGTCGACAAGGACATCCCAGGTACTAAATTCAGTGAATATTCTTTAATGCTTGTCTAAATTGACTGTATTCAATCCTGTTAAATCTTTCTCTCCTAAAATGTATTCCTCTATTGAGTTTAATAACACCTCTTCTTTCCCTGTTCTTTCTTACCTGTACCCTCTAAGCCTCTATCACCAAATTTTCTTCCTCTGCTTATCTCTGGTATTCTTCAGAGGTCTTATCTTGCCCTATACTCTTCTCAATTATCTTCCACTTCATAAATTTAATCACTATCTATATATAAATGACTCCTGAATCTGTAAATTCAGATGTAGGGACATGAAATGCCCACTTCCCCCTCCCAGTAGTTTTTTGTGCAGTTTGCTGGAAAGGGTGGGGTGGAATTGGCCAGCAATCCATCTGGAAGCTTCCACTACAGTGCACACAGGACTCTAGGCATCGTAATCATTAGCCTGCATGTGTGCTGACCCTCACTGTTCTAGGAACCCACATGATTCCCCCCATACGTACATACGCACTGTTAATCATTTACTAGGCTACAAGCACCCTTGAGCATTAGTAAGCATTAGTAAGACTCCCTCTTTGTGCTGTCTAGCCCTGTATAATCTTTGTCTTTCCACTGTATGGCACAGCAGCTATCCAACCAGCAGTCATTGGGACATGTGAGTAAATAAATGGTGCGACTGCTGTGGGCCTCCCCATGTGGTTTCTTTGGAATATCAAAATATTTGATCAGCCTTCCAGGGCTTGACCTTCCTGCGTTACATTAGATATGACATTCTTCCATATTTTTAAACTACCTACTGTATATTTCCACCTTAATGCCCCAAAGCATATTGATTTAAGAATGTTCAAATTATCAATATATTTCTGTGATTTTTTAAAACTCATTTTTTAACCATAATTCCCACAAGAGTCATTGATTTTGCTCAATACTCCAAACCCAAAACCTGGCAATTTCTCTTTTCACCCCATCCCCTTTTATCTAAATATTTGTAAATCGTCGTATTTCCTAAATTTCTCTTTAATATATTTAATACTCCCCATTTAATGGCATATAAATCATATCTGTGATTACTGGATATAGTAACATATAGAGACTATATCCTCGTATTTCCTAAATTTCTCTTTAATATATTTAATACTCCCCATTTCATGGCATATAAATCATATCTGTGATTACTGGATATAGTAACATATAGAGACATGCTAAATTCACAATTCTAATTACCTCTGGATTACTATTTGGATAATTTATTTACATTCAGTTTGTTTTGTTCCATTTGGGGAATTATGAAAAATTGTTTTGAAACATTAATTGCTTTCTACTTCAGAAGCAGATCTCCCTGCTCATGTCTCCAAATACATTTTAGGATTCCTTCCAAGAGGATGTAGCAATAGGATGTCAGAAGAGCTGTTGCGTGTTACAGAAGACCAACTTTCTCTTGGCTCTAAGATGCATGTTCTTGGAAACAATGGGCTGTTGTCTGACAAAGAAAATCCCATATTATAATTTACTCAGAAAAATACTATCCATGGCAGGGAGAAACTGTTAAAAAAAAACTAATTACAGTTGTGAGGCCATATTCTGGAGACAATTAGCACATCACAGGGGTGTATACATCAAATACCAGATGGGGTAATGTGAGAATCCTTGGAGTTTGAGGAAATGGTAAAGTGTCTTAAGAGTGAGAAACCTTCACTTTAAATGGCTTTTCTTGAGAAGAGAGCTAAAGAGCAAAAACGAAAGATGAATATCAGCAGGCAAAAGCTCATGGGACCTCTGGGATAATAATTTTAAGAGGTGGTAAGAAAAGAAAGATAAGAAGATCCCTGGTTTAACACAGCCCGTTTGTATCATACTTCATTTTACTGAAGTTTCAGCTAAAAAAGTAATATTATCAATTGGGCATTTATTTACATTGCATAAAATGTTCTCATTTTTTCTCATATCATCCTTCCAGCAGCCCTGTAGATAAGGCAGATGTTAGCTAAGCATGGATTCAAAGGAAGAAACGGAGTTTCAGAGAAAGTAAGTGCTTTGTACAAAGTCAAACATTTTATAAGTGACAGAACTGCAGCTCGATTTCAGACCCTCTGACTCCAAATTCCATGCTCTTGTTCTTTCTATTGTGTTATAGGACCTGAATTTCAGCTCTCCCCTAGGCTTTGCACGCTAAGAGAAATTTTAGCCTCATAAATATTTCTCACTCCAAGGAATAGTAAAGGTCAGCTTACTCAGTGTATTCTGTTGATCTGACCTGTCAGCATATTGCCTCAGTGCTTCCAAACCAAGGAAGCTTGACCATAAATAAATAACATCCTAAACAAGGCTTACCCAAGGATGGCTCCTCTGGAACTCTAATGATGCTGATTCAGCTAGTTATGGAAGAAGCTCCTACTCAGTTGCAATGATGTCCTCATTTATTCCTATTAAGAAAATCTATATAATTTATTTTAAATAATTTATGCCTCATTGGAATCAGCAGAAGCAGAACTGTCTACATGCTGTGCTGAAAAATTTCACAGCAAATGTTTCTTTTGCTTTCTTTTTAAATAAGCCAATATTTAATGTCTCTCTATGCTTTGGTTGAGAGGCTTTATGGACAGGTCCATATAGAATTTGATCCATCTGTCTCCAGATGCTGGAAATTTATTCAGCAGTAAAATATCACTCTTTTTTTTTTACTAGTGAATATAGTCCTGAAAGGCAAGGCAAGCAGTCCCCAGATTAAGAAAGACCTTCAGGAATATTGAACTTATTATATATACAATTTTACAATCAAGCCACTGACTGGTTTTGTTTCAGTTTCTCTGGCTAAGGTTCCTTCCCTCCATTTCAAATGCTACCCTTCATATAAAATTTACTGCAGTTCCTCCCTTCATTCTCTGCTCTACACTCTTATATGGAATGTATGCTTATTATTATTTCTTATGGGTTTGCCTTTTTCTCTAGGACACTGATTTAATTATTTTTGTGCCTTCTGTAGTAACTAGACCATTAGCATGTAAATTGTTGATACTCAGTAAATTCCTATTGTATGGGTTAAAATGAGAAAAGAGCTCATATTTCTAAAAGATATGACTTATTGACTTGAGTCTCAAGTAGTCTGATTTGTCTCTGTTTTTAGTGGTGAGATTTATGAGAGATTAATGGTGATGATAATGGATGCTTTCTTGACAGGTAGGGGTATTGTTTTCCACTCATTAATTCTTAGCCTTTGCACTTCCATTAGAGAGGACCACACATCTCAAAAGACAAGAATAAGAGGCAAAACTTACTTGATTGGTGCTGGCGAATTCATCTCCTGCAGCCCTCTTAATTATTAGCATGGCATCCTCTAGGAAATAAACTACTTACTGTTTCCCCAATGTTGACTTGCAACTTTGTGCTTTGGAATGCCATTAACTCTGAATGATAAGTCCTTCCCCTTCCTATCTTTTGATTTTTGTACTTTAAAACCAGCTCAGATGCACCTTGTATGCAAAGTCCTCCCTAATTCCATAGAATTAAAGATTGTACCTTCTTTAGTGCTATCAGAGCACTCTGAAGTTACCTCCATTATAAAATTGTTTCACTATGTTACACATTTTGGTCTGCATGCTTGTGTCCTCTCAGTCTGTGAGTTTCTCTGGGAGAGATATTACCATTTTCTTTCTCTCTGTAATACTAGGGTCTTACTTAGGGCCTAGCAAACAATTCATACTCAGTGACTACTTAGTGAAGTAATGACCTTTGTTAACAGACAGAATTGAGCCCTGCATGTGCAAAGCACCTTACCAGGCACTGATAGAGAGTAAAATGACTCAAAATGACAAGACCAAATGCTGTAAAATCTTACATGGGAGGGAGAAAAGGTGGGGAGGTGGAAAGAATAATTTAAGCAGGAACCTGAGCTGTGCCTCAAAAGATAACAATTTCCATAGACACAGGGATGGAGTTGGGGTGGAAGGCTCATTCCAGGCTGAGGGAACAGCAGGAAATTACAGGAAGCTTTCACAAACTGAACTAAAGGTAAACTCTGTTGAATGTAAATAAAACTGCATGACTTTAAAAGAAACAATGCATAATGGATTAAAGTGAATTAAAACTGGAGACAACACTCTGAGAGTCCAAATGTGCCTACTGTAGTTTGAAATTAACTTAATATACAAGAAATTCAGACAAGTTGTCAGAGAAAACTGAAAAGCATTTAGTTGGCATGCTTTAGTCTCTCATTTAAAAAGTAGCTGGGCATACAATTACCCATTAGCACTAACTTATATAATTTATTATTCCCATAATTCAGAGTCACTATTAGAACTTAATTTGAATATCTGCATTGGGAACTATGATGCATGCTTGACTCCACATTTCTTTTGAAAGCCTGTCTAAGGTGGATGCCTCTGTGAAAGGACGGATGGAGCCTAGTCCTTACTCTGCCTTTTAAGCTGACCCTGAGACCCTTTCGAATTGGGATGGTGAACACTGCCCTGGATTCCTGGAGGAGCATAAGTCCATGCCAAGACCAGGAAGCACCATAAGATGTAGGTCAAGCTGTGCAGAGCAAAAGAGGAAAGATTACCCTGCTTCCTGTGTCAGTTCCAGAATACCATGCCCGAATTCTTTCAAGAACACTGCATTAAAACAAACAAACAAACAAACAAAAACACAGGGAGACACTGTGGTGAGGTGACTTCTAACACTTTTGTTGAAATACTATCACTCAGAGCTTTCCATTAATGAAAGGAGATGGAGACTGTTTGAAAGAGAAGACTGCACCTCTGTTGGGGAGTGAGTGGGAGGGGCATGAGAGGTGTTTGATTAATGACACATGGATGTATCAAAAATGATTGGCATACAGTATGGCAGTGACTCAGTGGAAGAACTGCAGAGAAGGTCCTAGAGCAGGGGTTCTTAACCTTTTTTTTCCCACAGACCCCTTACTAAGTCCACACTATACTGTGTATTATTTAATAAATATATCACACCTGCACCAATACATCCCCATAAGAATAATGTTTTTTTGAAAGTCAATTCAAGCTTACGGACCCCAGGTTAAGAACTCCTGTCCTAGAGCATATGGACAGGCACAGTAGAGCTTCAAAATATTCTGCATATAGAGAATAGGTGAGGAGAAGGTCAGGAATCAGGGGAGTGACTGAATTGAGAGGTGGGGCTAGAAAACACTGGAGCAAGGGCTAAGCGAAGGAGCAGCAGCTAGAAACTGTTCCCCTGGTCTCAACTGCTGGGTCCAAGTACACTGGAGTGTGACAATATTTGCTACCAATAAAACACCACAGTTATTAAATGATTTTATTTTATAAATAACAGATATTAGATTACTTTTTAAATAAAATCACTTTCACAAATTTGCATCCAATAGGTTTTCTAGAATGGAAGAGAAGTTGTGCAGTTATACCTGGATTACTTCTCTTACTTATTTAAAAAGTGGAATCCCCAGGCCAGTAGCATCAGAATCACATGAGAATGTGCTAAAAATGCAAATTCTTAGGTAGACCTAAAGAATCAGAAACTGGAGGAATGGGGCCCAGCAATCTGTTCTAAAAAGCCTTCAGATGGTACTGATGCACACTATAAAGTTTGAGAACCACTGATCAATCAGTATGTAGTAATGGCCTAATGTAGATGTACTCTTGATATGTACATGCTTACAAAGTGCTGTTATGAAGTCTGCCAGAAATTAAAACTTCCAACACTCTTAGTTTCATCTCTGAAAAAAGTGATTTGTACTTTTTTTAAAACTCTGATTAAACCCAGACAGATATCCTCTTTTTGTGTTAATAATGGAAGTCTACTGTTCTTTTCTTTGATGAAGGGAGGAGGAACAGAGCAATCAAGATTTTCTTGGACAACCAGCACACTAAAAACAAGAAAGACAGTTTGCCATTAATAACCCTGAAGGCATTGGAGGCCCAGATTTTAGGGGTCAGCACCTTCATCAACTCTAGAGACACTAACTCAGATGTCCACTGGAAGAGATTGCTAAGAAATAACAGCTATACTTTTTATGTGAAACTTCCAATTAAAGCTCTTAAAATGATTTTTTTAAACCACATTTTTAAAAAAATGATTTCAATTATAAAACCTTTTTTATTCCTATGTAAGCAACTGCATGAAGACAAAGTCTAATAATGAACACTGAAAAATACTATGGCCTGAAAATTTGAACTTGCAAGCATAACTCTGTATTTGTGTGAGCAGTAATACACAATAGCAAACACACTTAAAATGCCATAAAGTTTTCCTGTGGGGGTACTGTGCTAAATGAAGTCAAAAACTAAATGAATCTAGTCCCCAAGAGTTCCATATAATTGAAAATCTGCAGTGTATCACTGCATTTAGAAAATGGTTGTTTTTAAATCTGTGTTTTTAAATTCTCCTACTGTGTGCATGTAAATCCCATTAAAGTTCATAGATGTTGCACATAATATCATTGAGAGACATGCAGCCCCCTAATGTTTCTTCTAATGAGCTCTGACTCAGCAGGTAGAGACTAATAATTACATGGTGCAGAATCTCTATTCGATTCCTTCCTCAGTTTATGACTACCTGGAAATTGCATAACATAGTCGACCCCTTCTGTTTGAAGAAGACAGAAATATATTTGCAGACTGAAATTTAAACCTGGAGCTAAATTCCTAACCCAATAATTGTCAAAGAATATGAACAGATAATTCTTTCAAAAAGGAAAAAACAAAAATTAAGACAATATTCAAAATAAAATTAAACATACTTTAATAATAATAATACATGCCTTTTAATAACAGAAAAACACAATGAAATCAAATTTGTGTAAGACTATAGAGATACAACCAATCTAAATCTGTTGTTCTTTATGGGGAATATTCTGGAAATATTTCAATAAAATCCACAAAATATTTTATGTTTTCTCATCTAGATATCCACTATCAGTAACTTTTAAAAAATTAAAATTATATGGACATATAGATATATGTTGTGGTGGCTCTTCTGCTGTATCTTCTTAATGCAGCCAAGCCATTTTCTATTCTATACACATTTTGAAGTATGTGGAAAATCACGAATAAAAGTACAATTAATTTTCATAAACTGAGCACGTCTGTCATGAGCATCCATATCAAAGTACACAATATAAGCAGTACCTGAGAATCTCCTTACATTCCAGTGACTATACTACACAAGGTTAAAAACTATCTTAACTTCCCACACAGATGAACTGTGCATGTTTTTAAATTTATATGAATGGAATCCTAGAGAATGTGCTCTTTTACATTTGACTTCTTTTGCTCCACAGTTTGTTTGTGACACTCATCCATGTTGTTATATGTATTTGAGATTTGTCCTTTTCATGACTATCTAATATTCCATCACATGAATGTGCAACAACATCAATGGACATTTCAATAAAGAATGCTGCTTATGAGAATCCATGTACATTTTTAAAGTATGCATATATTTCTATTGGATACATACCTAGGTGTATTAGTCAGCCAAAGGGGTGCTGATGCAAAATACCAATAATCAGTTGGTTTTCATAAAGGGTTTTTATTTGGGGATAGAAGCTTACAGTTACCAGGCCATAAAGCATAAGTTTCTTTCTTCACCAAAGTCTATTGCCACATGTTGGAGCAAGACAACTGCTGACGTTTGCAAGGGTTCAGGCTTCTTGGGTTCGTCTCTTCCAGGGCTCCGTTTCTCTCCCGGCTCAGCTCCTCTGTTTCCTCCACAAGGCCAGCTGTAGACTATCAGGCAAATGGCTCATCTCTTTTCCTGGGGCCTTCTCTCCTTCCTCACGACCAAGCTCCTCTGTATGCTTACTTCCTGGAGCTCCAGCTCAAGACTCCAACATCAGAACTCCAACTCAAAAAAAAACTCCAACTCTGTCTTTTGCCATGTCTTTTATCTTTGAGACCCCACCCACCAAGGGGTGGGGCTCAACACTCTACTGATGTGGCCCAATCAAAGCTCTAATTATAACTTAATCATGCCCAGATGAGCAGACCAGTTTACAAGCATAATCCAATATCTATTTTTGGAATTCATAACTATATCAAACTGCCAAACTGCTATACTAGGTATGGAATTCATGTGGATTTTTATGGAGCAAAGAGTCAACAAATTCTATGGTTTCTTCAAAAAGCTTTATTGATTATATTTTACAGTTAAATCCATAATTTAGATAACTTAATATTTGTATATGACATATGGTTGGTGTCACATATAATTATTTTACACATGAATGTCCAATTGCAAATCTTTGTTGTTCACATTTCCATATAGATTTTCAGATCCGTTTTTAATCCCCACCTCTCTTAAAAAATAACTTCTGGGATTCTGATTGATATTGCATTTTTATTATATTGATCAATTTTGGGTGAAATGACATTTTATACATTATGTCTTCCAATCCATGAACATGGTATTTCACTATATTTATTAAGATCTTCTTTCATTTTTGTCAATAATATTTTATAGTTTTCTGATAAAAGTCTTTTATATTCTTTGTTAGGTGTATTACTAAGTATTTTTTATGCTACTGTAAATAGAATCTTTTTTAATTTAATTTTCTATTTGCTTGTTGCCTTTATATTTTAACACAGTTAACTTTATGGAATTTAGGCCAGCCACCATACTAAATTCACTTTTTAATTCTATTACACAGTTTTTAAATTTTTTTAGATCTCTACATGCAAAATCATGTCATCTTCAAATAGTGACAATTATTTTATTCTTTTCTATGTTTATGTCTTTATTTCTTTTTCTAGTCATAGTCACTAAGATCTCCAGTAAACTGGTGAAAAACAATGCTTGTAGCAGGCATTATCATCTCAGGGTAAAAGATTTCAGAAATTTACCATTAATACAATGTTGGGTTTATGGTATTAATAAAATTCCCTTTATCAAATTAATGAAATTACCTTTTACTTTTGCCAAAATGTACTTAGGCTTATAAATTGTTTATTCAATTAATATGTGGTATTTGGAAGAATGAAATATGTGGTTTGCTTTTGGTTGCTAAAAGCTGCCAAGGCAATATGCCAGAAATGGGCTCGCTTTTACAATGGGGATTTATTAATTTATAAACTTACAGTTCTGAGGCTGAGAAGAATGTCCAAATCAAGGCATCAGGCAAAGCTCTCTCCCTGAACACATGGCTGCCGGACACCTGTCACATGGCAGGGCACAATGGTGGCATGTGCCTTTTCTTCTAGGATCCATTGTTTTCAGCTTCTGGCTGCTTTTTCTGTGCCTCTCTCTCTCCTAAGTTCATCAATTTCAAGTTCTTGCTCTAGTGGCTTTCTCTCTCAGCTTCTCTAGGTTCCTTTCTGAGCTCCTGGGTCTTTTCTATATATATAATCATCCCATTTATAAAGGACTCCAGTAAGATGATTAAGACCCAACCTGTGTCATGCCTTACTGAAGTAATCTAATCAGAGGCCCTTAAGTGAAGTGATTTAATCAAGAGGTCCCACCTACAATAGGTTCACACCCACAGGATTGAATTAATTTAAAAATATAATTTTCTGGGGTCCACAAAAGCCTCAACTACCACATGGTGTAGCATAGCCTTTGACAGGTTTCAAAATCTGTAGGAAAAAAGAAAAATTACAGTGAACAAAATTTATGAATTTATTACATTATGAAGGTAAGAATTTTTTTAATACTCTATTGTCAATATCTTTTAGCATCCTTAAGAACAAGTATTCCTTCTTATTCCTGTTAGGTATAATTTTAAAACACTTTAATTGTGTCAGAAATGGTATTTTACTCATAACTTTTCTAATTCTTATTATTGAAATATTCAAAATATTTTTCCAAAATGCTTTAGTTTTGTAAGCATTGAAATAAGGATACTCACTATGTTTTCAATAGAATAAAACAGCAAAATTTATTTTCAGTACAAATATGACAAATAAATCTACTTCAAGAAGGTAAAGGAAGTTCTGTGAAAGACATTCAGTCAAACTTTCTGAAGTCATGGAGACAAGATATTTGCATTTTACACATCTTTTGAAAATTGACTTAAACAGGCAAACTGCATTTTGCTGCATCATAGATATATCCTAAATTAAATATAACATGAAATTTAGGATTTCTCTTCTCTAAAGTATTTCACAACAAAGGGATCACCAGCATATAAACTTCCATATTGGTTTATTTTTATGTACTTTATAATCTATCATTTAAAGAAAATGACTTGAACTTCAATGAAATACTAATTTGCTGCATCCTTACCCTTGTAATTTTCAAAATTATCTTGGCCTCATGCCAGTCTAAAAATGCTCATTAAGTGACAGACTTTCCTGCTTAGCAGCACTAAGAGTAAAATGAAACATTTCTTGATAATTTTAGATCATGTTGCGACTACAGATCTTTATGTAGTCCAGAATCCTTCAATTTTTCTAATTTTATAGATGACATAATAAAAGATAAGAGAGACTGACTGACTTCTACCAGGTCACAAAACTTCTAAAAATATTGATATAAATTATTAAATTGGTAACATTGAGATTTGGTTTCCAAAGGCCTACAACATAGTAAAATGAGGAGAATCTTTTGGCTTTAAGTTATAAAACTCGAGAATCCCTATATTTAGAGTTAAACAATGTTGTGAATCTTTACTGAAATCCCAGATGTAGGGCTTGAACTGCAACTATTGGTTCTAGTGACCTTTCCATATGGCATCATACTTCATTCCTCTTTGTCTTAGTTTGCTAGCATTGCTATGATAAATAGTGCACAGTGGGTTGGCTTAAACAACAGGAATTTATTGTCTCACAGTTTGGTTTTGGAGGCTAGAAGTCCAACATCAAGGTATTAGCAGGGTTTGCTTTCTCCCAGAGTCTGTAGCATTCTAGCAATTCTCCATCACATAGCAATATTATATGGTTGGCCTAATGGCTGATAAAAATTAAGCTACCCTAAAAATTTCACTACTATATGTCCATGGAATACCACCTATAAAAGTTCTCGTGGAGAGAAAGTATGAACCAAGAATGTTAGTCCACTTAAACAGTTATTAATGTAGGAAAAAATAAAACTTTTAAACATACAAGAATCCTGAAACATAATTTTCCCCAAATGTTTCCAGCAGAGACTACTGAAATAGAAATGTAAATAATGCAGGAGAGAAATAACAGCAAAAAGATTTTAAAAGAAAACAATTAATGGTGAACAGTGAAGGCATTCAACCAAAATATGAGGGCTTGAGCATCAGTTGGAGTTGAAAGTGTATATAACTACATGTAAATATAATTATTAATAGTTGAGAAAGGATTTAAGGATAAGTTGGAAGACAATGTAAGTTCTCTGATTTCCTTGCTTTTTATAGGTAAGATTCAAAAGATATCTATTAATATAAGTATATATATAGGTAAGCACAATGGGCTCAAAAATATTTATTATCATAATTATATTTATATAATTTCTAGTGGTTACTAGAAAACTGAAAATGCCTATATATGTGCACACATACATATATAAAATCAATTAAAATTATGTGTTGGAGAGGAAAGATAGGAAGAAGGGAATATGGAAGGAAATGGTGGATCTTAAACATATTGAAACATATTATAAAATCTAAATATCCATGACCTATTTCTATTCTATTTTAATTCAATGACGTAATTATAAAATAATATTTCTAGTTTATCTTCTTCCCTTAATTACCTTTAATAAAATATGCATGCATTCCCACGTTAACAGAAGTACAATCACTCTGTGACAGCATGCTTTTTACTTATGTAGAGTTCAAGGATGTATTGTCCTAACTTGATTGGGTAAAAAAAAAGAGTCTTGACATTTTAATTACTTAGGGGCAAAAATGATGGTTTTTATGGAGGAGAACAAATTTTCATGGGATATAAGATAATCAGTAGATCAAACATTAATAAGTATTTGAATATTTTAGTACATATTAAAATGGAAGATTTCTTTCTGCTATTCCTTCACAGTAAACAGGACAGTCAGTTGATTTAATACTGAAAAGTTTTTCCTAGTGAAGTAGTGTCCAACATTCTTCAGGAAGCAGGACTTTGTGTTGTACAATGATTACAATTAGAGAAATTTTCCGAAACAAGTTTCCCACAATCAAATTATTCTTACATGTTTCTCCACACTGCCCTTGCTCACTCACTGTAGTGTCTCACAATTATGTACCCCAGAAAACTATATTCTTAATCTTAATCTATTCCTGTGGGTGTGAACCCATTGTAAATAAAACCTTTTGGTGAGGTTACCTCAGTTAAGATGTGATGGGTCTTAATCCTATTACTGGATCCAATTACTAGAAACCTTATAGAGAAGGCCATAGAGAGAGAAACCATGGGGAGCCGCCAGCAGATGGAAGTCAACAGAACCTGGAAGAGAAAGGAGAAGACACAGCCATGTGTATTTCCATGGATGGAAAAGCCAAGGAACCCCAAAGATTACCAGACAACTAGAAGATACTGACCCCAGGAGGAAGAAAGCCTTCTAGTCTTTGAAACCATGAGCTAATAAATTGCTGTTTTTAAGCAAACCCACTGTATTTGTTTTAGCAGCTAGGAAACTAATAACACCCATTATTTGAGTAATTTGAATTTGGGCACTCTTTATACTCCTCTAAATAGAATTATGGTCAAATGATCATAGTCAAGTACCAGAAGAAGCTGGAAGTCTCATTAGAACCAACCATCAAAGTATATGAAGTCCAAATTCATCTCTATAAAACATAGACTTTCAACTTTACTCATTCTTAGATGCTCTGGCGATTCTTCAAGCAATGTGCTGAATTTTTCATTAAATAATATATCTGAAGTTGGTTGTATTTTAATCATTTTCCAAGAACCTAAATATAATCAAAGGTGATTAAAATAGATTACTTTGACCATTTTTGTTTACTTAGCCTCAATCTTGTTATGGTAAGCAAAGACAAACATCTTTGGAATCTCTGAACCTGATAATCTCTATCTGTATCACACTGCTTTTTAGATAATCCATTGTAGTTCATCATACATTAGTATATAGGATTTGAATAATTTCTCCAAAGAAGAGATGGACATGAAAAGATGTTCAAAATCATTAGTTATTAGAGAAATGCAAATCAAAACCACCACTAGATATCACTTCACACCCACTAGGATGACTATGAAAAAATGATGGGTAAGAACAAATGTTGGCAAGGATGTGAGAAATCAGAATCCTTATACATTGTTAGCACATATGGCCATTTGAAGCTTTTGTGGACCTCAGAAAATCCTGTTCTTAAAGCTAATCCAGGGGCAGATGTGGCTTAAATGGTTGGGCATCCATTTCCCATATGGAGGGACCTGAGTTCTATCCCCAGGACCTCCCAGTAAAATAAAAGAAAAATATAGAATGTGTGCGGGTGAGCTGCCCAGGCCCCACGTAACCACGTAGCAAGATGATGATGTAACAGGAGAGTGACACAAGGGAGAGCCGAGATATGCTAAGAATCCAGGAACTGAGGTGGCGCAGGCAGTAGGACACCTCTCTCCCACATCAGAAGTTCCCAGGATCGAATCCTGGTTAAGACGTAAGAGAAGGATGAGAGAAGAAGGCAGGAAACAGACATGGAGAATTGCCCAAGGGATGGAACAAAAACAGCAAAAACGGGGGGGGGGGGGGGGG
>JAQZBX010006382.1:0-53403 GCA_029593785.1 Cabassous unicinctus | reverse complement strand
GTGTTGGTGGTGGTGATGGAGAGAAAGGGAAAGATTCTCAAGATATTTGGAAGTTAAATCAATAGGATTTGATGAAGTGGTTGTGGAGATGAGAAAGACAGAGCCGCCAATTATGACTCATACATTTCTCCAGTGAATAACCAAAGACAGTGGAGCCAGTAGTAATCGCTCATTGCTATATTTAATCATTTTTTTGCTTGCTTCTCACTTGAGCACTCAGCAGTATGTCGCAATGTTTGCCACATTCTCTGTGATCAAGACAGCACCTTTCCTATCTCTGGCTATTTCTTCTCTGGCTATTTCTTCTCACTAGCTCCTCTCATACTACACCTATAAATATTGTAGTTCTTGAGATCACAGATCTAAGCCTCCCTCTTTTTATTCTTTACACTGTCTCTAGGTCAATGGCCTCAAAACCTTTGTGACTCACAGTTGAAAATACATTTTACATTGCAATCTGGACCATAAATATGTATGTATACATAATTGAAATAAAAGTTTTATGAAATATTTACCTGAAATATGTGCAATGCATTTTGATATTTTGTATTCATTGCTATTTTATTTCATTTTTTTAAAATGAAGTTGTTGTCCTCTCTAAATTTACTTCAAAGCCCACAAAGAGGTCTTTTTCCACAATTTGAAATCACTGTTTGGGGTGTTCTTACCGAGTACAATGGCATCAGTTTTATCTATAAGTGGATTGAAAACAAATTTGTATCCCTTGAGAAGGTCTCTCCTCCAGATCCAAGCTCATAACTTCTTCTATATAAGAACTCTAGAATGCATTACTTACACTTCAAATTGAAAGTGACTGATATTGAGCCTAGAACATTGCCCTCTAAATCTGTTCTGCCTCCAAAACACCCTATCTCAGCAATCGCAGCAGCATCTACATATTGTAAAGCCAGACAGTGGGGGTTCATCCTTGAGGCTTATTTCTCACTCTTCTTTATATTCAACCAATTACCAGATCCTGTCCATTCTACCTATTTCATGTTTCTTGAAGGCATATTTTTTCCTTTATCCTCATTAATGCTATCTTTGAACCCCATAAACGAGTCTGTGGTTTACTGCCACAAATGTTATCTTGGTTTTTTCTAAACAAGGGCAGAGAAATGTTTTGAACACACTATTCAGATGGAGTTTTTGAAAGAAAATAGTATTTACAGCTTTTCCCCATTTAAAAATTTTTTTGAATGGTCTCATGTTGCAAATAGTAGAAGTTCTTTATAAGGGGTATATTACCCTTCATGATTACATGCAGATTTGCCTCTTTCTCAAACTATTGGCACTTATCCCTTTGCCCTTGGATTCTTCTTCGAGATGTGCAGAAGTTTTAAAACTCTCTACCATTCTGTCTTGAAATGATATTGCTCCACAATCCTCCAATACTTAATCTTCAAGCTTATGAAAATGCAACTCCTTCAAGAAGCCTTTTCCATTCTCTCCAGAATAGGCTAGAAGATCATTCTATTAGTCCTCATCTTGTACTTATTTCTAATATAGAACTAATTACAATTAGTAGTAATTGCCTATTTATTTAACCGTCTCTTCATTAGAACATATGCTCTTTGTGCTTTCTGAGGGAAGGGTCATTTTCTTGTTTGTCACCAGATCTTCAACTCCTGCACTGCATGACTGGAGCAACAATCATAAAATGTTAAATGATAGGATGAGTTATTATAAATATTTCAAGTTTAAGATGCAGATAGAATCGATGCTTCCTTTTATATCCAACTTTTTATTAAAGTATTCATGAAGGCTAAATTCAGTACAGAGGTCTAAACAAAACCATTTTAGGTGTCCACTGACATGATAAAAGTAGGTGAAAAATGAGCCAATATATGTATATTAGGTATGGGATATATATATATTTATATATATATCAATTTCTGCAAGATACATTGCAAATGGAACCATTACATATTTACAAGAGTAATAGGAATAAAAACACCTTGGGTCAACTCACAAAGCATTGCATCCATGAAAATAAAAGCAGAATTAGCTACAGCCCCAGAACATTCCCTAATCTGAGAGAGCACCTATTGGAGGGAAAGAGAGTCAACAGTATACATCAAAGATGCAACTTCTTTCCTTTTCTGAATATTGATAATTGCTTTTATTTCAGTTCTAGAATTCCTGTTTGGTATTATTATAATTTCCAATTATCTGCTGAAAATCTCAACATTGCTTGTATTTCCTTGTGCATATTAAGCATGGTTATTTTAATGTCTTTTTATGACCATTTCATTATCTGGATCCCCTGTGGTTCTGTTTCCATTATCTATTATTTGTTATGGTTAGAATCCCATTGTCATCTCTTGATGTGTCTGGTTAGTTTTGATTGATGGATGGATATTGAATACAAAAACTGTAGGAACAATTTCAGGCCCAGGATGATGTTATTTTCATTCATAGACGATTTGTTTGCACCGCCAAGTGCCTGGGGCAAATCATTCTGGAGAACTATAATCCACTTCAGGGACTGAGATGATCCAAAGCTCAGCCGCGGTCTTTTAGATCTTTTATACTTTGGCTCACCCTTACTTCTAGGGTGCAGCCTCTCTTTGTTTCAACATACAGAAGGAAAGTTCACTAGCATATGCCACTTGGCATGATCTTATCTTCAACTTCTGCCCCCCTCCCCCCAGCAATGTGGGATTGTAAAAATTATTCCTCAACTTTTCAGATTATTAGTCCCTTCCAGAATGAACAAATGGCTCTAGAGTAAAAGCAAATCCAAATGCTGTGTTCGTATCCCCCCAGATATTGGTCCAATAGTTCTTCACTATACTATTATTTCTCATATGCCTACATGCAGATATGTCTATATTGATATCTAGGTCTATGTCTAGATTTATCCCACTTTTACATTCGTTCTGAGCCAGAGAATTAGTCAGGTTAACACAGCTCACCATTAATGGAAACACACATTCCTGAGCTTTGCGTAAATAGTTTTTCTGTAGAAATCCTGTGAGAACTGGATTGATTCTGCCTCTCCTTAGAGCATTTTTACATTTAATTTTATTAGGTGCCTCTTGGCTTGGGATAAATTTTCATCATAACTTCTCAGTTTGGTGCTTTTTGTCCCACAAAGGTAATAAAAATTTGAAATCTAAGCATATTTATGGTCCAAATCCATGGTTATACATTCTTAACTAAGGTATGTTCCTGAGAGCTTAAATAGAAGGGGTTGGGGTAGAAACCTTGTTGTGCTAGTAAGGGTATATTATTTCCTAGTTGTATCCAGAACTTTGGTTCTATCTCATAATCTTCTACAGTTCCAAGTAGAGTCTTGTCCTATCTTCCCAGGAGGATGTTAAAAACCAAGCCCCTTAGTTATCAAACTGGAAACCCTCCAGAATGGCCTTAGAGTAAGTTCAGGCATTCAAACACTGTGATTTCAGTTGCACCTTCACCTTGGAATTTCCCTTGCCTTCTTGAAAGCTCTAGTGGTCATTTTAAAAAATTGATAAATTTTATCCAGCACTTTTCCATATTTTGCTAAAGGAGCTTTTTCAGTTTAATTTGATAGATTGCTGGAATATGAAGTCTGTCAAAAATTTTAGGTACACTATTCCTTTCAGAATAAAACAGCAATTACTGTCAATTTGAATGGCCAAAAAGACTCACAAGAAGTCACAAAAATAACGACAATGAAATGTGAGAATGTAATTAATATACTTTAAAACAGTAACCAGATTGAGAAATTAACAGTTTTCAATGGATGCTTTGACTTTTTAACCAGATTAACAGTGTTAAACAAGGAACATGTTGGGATAAGATTTGATCCAACTCTTCAGAGTTCACTTCTACAGAATCTCAGAAACGACTGACTCAGAAACTCGATAGTAACTCCGTACTCCGTGGGAATCCCTCTCTGAGATCTGTCCACTCTTCTTCCCCTCACCCCCCACTGACCTTGCCCCTTGTCAAAATCACCCAGTCGTCATTGGTAACCTTATTCCCAACCATTTAGAGCTACAGCTCCCAGGGTTGTACTAAATCATGAATTGAATAAGCCTGGGAGATAAGGGGTGTTTCCTTTCTTCTATATCTCATAATAAAAAGCTGGTATTAGAGGTGAAGCCTTACAGTGCTCTGGTATGGTTTAATTTGCTCATTGTGGTGTTTTTCACTTACTACTTTTGGCCAAATTCCATTTTACTACACAGGAATAAATTCTTCTCTACAGAGAAAACCAGTCAGTGAGAGTAGGAGAAATTCCCATCTAGCAACCAAATCCATTCTACACAAATTATGGAGGTCATGGGAATTGGTTGAAGGTGTAGACACCTGTAGACTGTACAGCTTAAAACCGAGAAGAAGGATTTTGTTCATGACCAGCCAGACATTAATATGCATGAAAAGGAATTCACACTTTACATGCTGGCAAGCATCACTCTTACATTGAACTATCCCTGTTTAAGATGAATAAATCATTAGCAGCAGCAGACATGAGAAAATTCTGCAATATAAAAGAAAGGGAGAATTTCCCTAAATATCAACAAATTGTAGATTTTTAAAATGTTTTTTCCCCCTTAGGAGATAGAGTAAATATTTGGAAAGCATCTACTTTACACAGTTGTAAAGCAAGACATTGTGGCTACTATGAAACATGAGATTAAACAAGATGAGATTAAAACACAATGGGCTGAGGTCTCAGGGCATAGAAATAAAAAGGGATTCCAGTAAAGATAGGAAAAGAATAAAAGTAACTAAAATGAAATATTAGAATTAAGTTCTTCAGTGAATGAATCCATAAAAAGGAGAATCAGTACCACCGAGAAGTGAATGAGTGACAAAACAAAAAAGTTTCCCAGGAATCCAGGGAAATGAAGTATAGATGAAACTGAAATGAATGCTCAATAAAGAGGACAGAGAAAGGAGACCCAAGCCACGAATTGTAGGTGCTGTTGAAGAAGAAATGAGAACTAGCAGAACAGAAATAATGATTACTAAGTATAATAATAATTTTTAAAATGTTCCTCTGGAAGAAAATCTATCTGCAGTTCTTTCTACTCATAATATTATGAGGAAAGAAACAAAATAAGCCCATACACAGGTTTATATAGAAATAGGCATGTTTTCTTTTAAGAACTTACACATAAACCACAAGTAGAATTTTTAAATACAGATAGATAGATAGATAGATAGATAGATAGATAGATAGATGGATGGATGGAGCTCCACCTCGCAGAAAATTTAAGGATCAACACACAACTCTTTAATAAGGAAAAATCAAAAGGCAATACAAAAATTAGCTGATATGCATATTCATTATTATGTGCCTTACTATTTCCTAAGTATTTTCCCTATAATTTTATATAATTCTTACAACAACCCTATGCGGCAAGTATTATTATTGCCTTTGTTGTACAGAAGTGGGTTAAGTGATTTCCTATCTTTACACAGCCTGGAAATGGTAAAGCCAAGATTTGAAATTGGCAACCTGCCTCCAGAAGATGGGCATTAACTATATGGCATGCCATCTAAATTTATTTTTCAAACATCTTAAAAGGTTAAACAAACAAGTTACAATTAAAACATAAGTATAAAATGTTTTTAACTTCCCAATAAAGAGTCTCAAATTGGGATTAAAAAATATATGACTGTTTATTTCTATTAGAGTCAAGACTCTTTTGGTTGGTAGCAACAGAAACCTAGCTCAAGAAATGAAATTTATTGTCATATGAAATTGCAAAGTAAAAGTGGTGTGACTGGTTTCAGATGTGATAGGAGTCAGTGATTCAAGATGCCCTGTCATTCTGTCACTCACTTTTTTGTCCTGTGCTGACTCCACTCTCTGGAAATTCTCCCAACATGGTCACCAAGAGGGAAACTAGCTGAAACTAGAGATATGAAAATGCTTAGTTATGAGTAATCCCAGAGAAAAGAAAGGCCCAACTGGGGCCACAAACCCATTTCTGAACTGTAGCAAGGTATGTGTGAAAATATGTCATAAAAGAAAGTGATGATGGGCAAGTAAAAATATTAAAAGAGGTCCAATACATATGCTTACAAGAGCATCAAAATGATATAAAAGTTAAAAGCATAAAAATGATGAGCAAAAATGTAGAAAGAAAAATGAATAATACAAGCTTGCAATATTAAAATCAGGAAAATTCAAATAAAAAGCACTAATGAAAAAAGAAATCACTAATGGACCAAAAATCCCACTTACACTGATAAAGGTTAAATGTGTAATGAAAATATAACATTTAAAACTTCTATGAATTGAGTAGTATAGCAAAAAAATATAGACAGGAAATTGCTAAGGAAAAAGGGAGAAATTGAGAGAAATACAAATAGTATAAGACCTAGAAACAGTACTCATTCTATGACAGATCAAGTATAAATATGAAGACAGAGGATTGTGCAGCATAATCAATAAGGAAAAATGTTGATATACTTTTTTTAACTTTATACCCTAAAATTGAAAATACATCTTTATTTCAATTATCCATGAAATATTTTCAGAAATTGGTTATAAATTGAAACACACACATGAAATTTCTCTACATTTCCAAAACATAAATTATACTGGATAGAATTAGAAATTAATAACAAACATTTACATAAAAACATTTCAAACAATTGTAAATTTAAAAATTTTCCAAATTTATTATCAAATGAGATAAAATATCTCTTTAAACTCCAAGTTTCTAAATTCTATGAGTTGAAAAATAGTAATATGAATACAGCAAGGTAAGTGAGAGTTGTTTATTCATGTCTAAAATTAATGACCAATACAATAATACAAATGCTAAAACGTTGTTTTGAACTTAATCAAATCTACTTTCATCAATTTAATCACATAGTAGTGATTAATTAGGATGAAGATGTAGAAAAACTACCTCCAACTTTTTACACATTTAAATTATTCCTTCTTTATTCTTAGATACTGATGATATTTTTCTCTCAAACATCTCAAAATTCTTAACTACTATTAACTTCCCAAACGAACTTGGCAAGCACTGTTTCTACTAGAGGGCAGTAAAATCTTGTATACCCAGGGGATGCCAGCACAATTATTCCTTTGCAAAACCACATGAAGTACAGTATTCTGTATCTTTCGGCTTTATTTTCTGCCAAGTAGTAAAGTCTATCAGAGAAATCAATTTGGTTCTAATATTTGCACTTTAAACAAAACCCAATCGATCCAATCCAATCAATAAGCACTAATTAGCATGCCAACAATTTCAATTAGTTTACAAATTGTTTAAAGTGGTATATTCAAAGTGTCAGCTATTAACATGTTTACTATAAAATGCTACTCAAATTGTTTTAGGACCTTTTTTTTACAATTGGTCAATGGAAATGTAAATAATTGCCTCATTTAAGATGTCATGACAAGTATTTACTATAAAATCATGTATCTAGCAAACTTTTCAACATTTAATTCTTCGTGGGAAAGAAATATCCAAAATAGAATTTTTGTACTCTGAGGAATGTATGCAAAAATTATCTGGTTGCCCAGCAACACTTAAAAATAGAAGATAAGGAACTTTGTATACTGTTTACTCATTTTAAAAAATGCTATTCCTGTCGTGCAGCGTATTAGATCAGTGTGCCTTGTGAACAGGATTTTAACAGTCAGGAGATGTGACTGTGTTTAAGATTCCTTTTTCCAGTCACTAGTTCATTGTCAGCAGCAGCTACAGAGCAGCTTTATGTGCATTCAGAGACCGCCAGGAAATTAGTTCTGCATGACTGATTCAGCACTGTAGCCCAGAGAAGGAGGATCCCCCCATTTCTTTAAGCAATTGTTTATCCTTTTTGTGATAACAATGTTAAATATTATAATTCCAGTTTAAAAAGTAGTCACACCATAATATTTCATGTAAAAATTGTCACCGGTAAAAGAGTGGCCCATACTATAAACTTTTTGCTCATTTCAAATGTAACTTGCAGGGTATTTCCTTGCTTTTAGTTGCATTCCAAAGTGCCTGATAGCTGTTGATAGCCTATTTATCGTTTTAAAATCTTCTAAACTATGTGAGGCAGTGAAATAAAATGTCAATGAAATGACTTGAAGGAAAATGCACATTTAAAAGTAGCGATGGCTAAAATTAAATTGATCCTTAAAATTATGGCGACTGTTTTGGGTTCTATGGTTTTCATGGAAATAAATAATAGCATAGCATTAAGATTTTCCTATCTGGGCTAATTAGTCCGTTCTACCCCAAAGTGAATGAACATTGTTCCCATGTCCTTCACTAAACTGCCGATTCCTGTCTTTTTTCTTACCTCTTACCTTCACCCTCCAAATCATTTTTTTTTCCCCTTTCCAGAACAAGGTACTATAAAGTGTTCCTATACTCATTCCTATGGCTTAGATACTGTTTCCTAATTAAGCTCCAAATCATTTATCTAGATAATACTCTTGCATAATCTTTAAGATTGAGAAGGATAGTTTTCCCCATTACCACACTCTTTGGTTGCATATGCAAACTGGTTAATAGTCTATAGTCCATTAGTTTATATATATATATATTTCCCAATCATATAGCAAAATATATGTATCTCAAGACATTATCTATCTATAGTTATACACATCTATACACACAAGCACACACACTCACCATCACTTTGGGTTAAGAAATTCATCCTTACCTTAAAACAAAAGGTGTCACTAATTTAGAATTTAAGGCCCAAGAGATTTCTAGGGTGCTAAGTTCTTTTTTTTTTTCCTAAAGGAGGTATCAGGGAATGAACCCAGGACCTCATACATGGGAAGCAGGTGCTCAACCACTGAGCTACACTCGCTCCCCAATGCTAGGTATTTTAAGGTAGGGTTCCATTTTTTATTTTCTTCAGCGTACACCATATATATGCCTCATTTTTAGGGCTTCCACCAAATCACTAACTGTCACTTTTGGACTTCTGAAACGGATGTGAAACTATAACCTAGGAAATGACTAAGAAATTTTGCAGAGATTTATTAAACATTTACTCTATGGCCTAAACTTTGCTATTTGTAATGATGAATACAGAAGCATAGGACACACTGCTTGCCCTGAAGTTTGCTCCTTTAACAATGTGAAAGTACCAATTTCCCATCTGTCATAATTTTTGGTTGAAAAAGATAAGAACATGTCAACCAAAATCAATTTGTAAAATCCTGTAACAGCATGGGGAATAGGAAAGTACTTGTGCATAACCATACTTTTCAAATTGATCAAATTCCATTTTGTGATGGAATGATGGGCTTCATAACTCAGGAGAGCCAAAAGACATAATACATTGATTCTGCCTAGAAGAGAATGTGAGAAAAAAAAAAAAAAAGAAGAAAGAATTAGGAATCAGGTTTACTGTGAACTGTTAGCTCTTGCATTGGAAATATAGTAGTCGCAGAAATAAATGTTAACATATTAGCCCAAGGAAAACAGCAAATTATGCTTCTTAATGTCAGGTGTTTAATTTTAGCTTGATAAGTTGCAAAATATCATGAAGTTATTTTGTAGCAATTGCAAAACAAATTGTAGCAAACATCAAAGCAAAGATCTGAGAGAGATCAGCATACAGCAAACAAAGTTCTACAAGGAGATTAAGGTCGAATCAAGGAGTAAAATTAAAGTCAGTAGGTTTTGCAACCTGTGGTACTTCCTTAAAAGCTGAGTTTTTAAAATATGTTTTGTGAGTATCTTAAAGGCACTCCCCTGAATTTTTCAGAAACAAGTAAAGTTAAATTTTGATGATGCAAAGGGCATCGCAATTCGCTGAGTGAAAAACAATAAATTTGTTCAAAAATGTTAGGAATGGCTGTCCACAAAGTTATGTTATTTAGAAAATTGCACAGGTTTTTGATGAGAGTTATACTGCATAAATAGGAATTATTGCCATGAATATCATTTTATATTTTACAAAAATATCTGCATGTGAACATAAAGCTGGAATGTCAATGTAACTAACATTTCTTTAACTCCTATGAAATGCATGGAGTTTCACCAGGGATGCCTTGAGTGGGCATGAAGGTTGCATCCTGCGTGAGGACACCTATCCATAGGTGACTGAAGCTGAAATCCACTCATGCTCTGTACTTGAAGCTGTGGGCCCTGGTATAGGGTCATGTCAGCCTTAAGGAAACAGCACCTTTTTGATGTACGATTAGTTCATTTCCCTGGTGGGTCAATGCAGATCCTAGACTTTGCTGATACTTTATTTTATTCTCAATTTACTTGTGTTTTTCTAACCCTTTATACTATTATGCAATAAAGAGGCAACAGCAGTTTGTACTCATATATTTTTATATGTGTTGATAACATTTAATACAAGAGGAGGCATTGATATCTAAATTGTGTCTTTTCTTAATTATTCAATTACTTTTTTTCATAATGAAATCGTTTTTTTTTATTCTAAAGCAAAATCTTTTAGTTAGCCCAGCTCTAACAAAATGATTGTCACTTTAAAAAAAAAAAAATGCTTTCTTTCTGACAATCAAGTACTGGTTTTGTTTTCATATTTTTAACAGATGTGAAAATAAATACCATTTATCTTTAACTTACTTTAAAGTCAATTTTTTTACCTTGTAAAAAAAAGAGCTAATCAGATTGTAAGAATGAAGATTTATGTAATTTTTGGAACAAGTAAAGAAAACTATCAATTAATGCATGCCTTGTAATCGTGTGATGTTAAATTTAAATCACCAGCCATTTGGAACACTGAATGCATGGATCTATGCTAAGAACTGTTCAAAATTTAAAAAGACTCTAAGCTCATTAGAAGCTGGCAATCTGATGTCATGAGCAATTTCTACAAGATAACCATGTGACAAGACTTGCAAACATATATTTTCCTTGCAAAAATATAATCCCATTTATAAGATTTTAGTGCTCTGCTTGAGAATGTAAAGATTCAAGGGATAATAAGATGGGAACTTTACTGAGAGGAAGGGAAAATAAATGGTGCACGTAATCTGTGGCAGGCAGGGGTAAATGATAAAAGTTGGGATTCTTAAAGAGAGAAGAGGAAATAAAGGACAAAGAAATAAAGGAGAGAGATGGCAGGGTCACCTACACAAGTGGGCAAAAAGTATCCTCATCCTCACTTGGCTGTCACATTTCTTTGAATACAATTGTTTCATTCCTCATAGTTTCCTCTTCATCAGCATCCCTGGGAGGAAGATTCAGCAGATCATCCTACCATGATCCATAGCATGTTTCGATTTGAATCTCTCATGCAACCCCTGTCCCCACTCTGGGACTGACATGCACCCCCTGCTTCTTCTTCACCCACAACTTTGCTAAATGCAAGAACTGTTAATAGCACAGGCCCTCACTGGTTATGCCTTCTTGACTTACTACAGCCATCCAGGCCTTCATATGAGTTCCTGCAGAGGGTGGGAAAAGGGGGACCCCAAAAATTATTCATGAAAGCAAGGAAAATTCACTTTCATTGTGACCAAACCTGCATGCGAGAAGATCTCCAGGGCACTCATTCTTTGGCAGAGCCTGGTGTTTTGCCCCAGAAATATTCCTGGGGCCATCTGAATTTGTTGCACTATTGCACAGTACAGTGCAGTACATCTACTTAAGTTACATAGTAACATGACATGCATTTCCTAGCTTTAATTATAAGGAAAACAGATGACAACATGGGAGAACATACACAAATGTAGCAAGTAGAATGTGAGCATAAATTTGAAGATTTCTGAAAAAGGTTTCCTCCGCCACTGCTAAAACCAAAAACCACAATAAAGTATATTGATGCTACTATATTCATTTATAAAAGTTTTAAAAAACAAAACGGAAAGAATGTTGAAAAATGCAGCAGTGTCATTCAAATTTGGTGGACTAGGAATTAGTCATTACATTTACAGATCTTACATATCTACAGGATTATGCTCTCATTAACATCACTTACAGTGTGATCTGCTATGTAATGGAGTGCTTGTTTGCCTGATTTCTGTTTATAAAAATCTTGTTATTTTTTAATTGGAGGTTTGACTTTATAGCTCTGCAACAACAGTAGAGACCCAATAAACTAAATGTTTATAAACTAGAGACTTGCAATCGATCTCTAAGTGTATAAAATTCCTAAAGGATTTATAACTATCTCCATCTTGCTAGACCCTAGCTCATAGTTTATACATATTTTCTAGGATTAGAGACTCTAATAGTATCATGGGTTACCAATTGTTTTCCCTCTTTGAAGTTTTTAAATGCTCAAAACCAAACTTTATTTTTTCTCCAGCAGAATCATGACACTGCATCTGAATGTCCCTGTGAGCTGTCACCCACCATCTGAATGAACTGTAGGAATAATTCTTTGTTTTATCTTTGGCTAGTGCGCTAATGGACATGTGAAAGACTCATAACCCTTGAAGGTAATGGTGTGAAACCACTCCAAAACTGGCTATCATATAAGAGATCCCATTTCTACTCTGATCTCCAGATGGTTGCAAATTATATACCTGCTCTTTTAGAGAGCAAAGTTGCAGTCAAAGAGTATGCTTTAATTTTCACTCAAAGTAACATAAAATTTTTGAAATATTATATAGCAAAACAATAACTGTCTAACCAAATAGTTTGTAGGCAAATCTAATAATATGTACATACTGATTGTCATTTACAAATCAGAGTTTTTATTCCAATCATACAATTTCCACAAAATGATGATAATAGCAATGGCTTGCCTAGCACACAAGATCTGACTTACCAGGCAGTATGTAATGTGTTTTACATATAGTATTTCATTTTTTCACGCCCCCCCCCCAACCAACCAGCAAGGTGGATAAAATTATTTCCATTTTAGATGCATTAAATACTGAGCCTCAGAAAGGCTAAGTATCTTGCTCTGGATTGAGTCACATTATATGCTCCAACTTGGTGAAATCTTGTTTTTTGAACTGCACAATGACTTTAAATCACGTCTTTGCCTTCAATGTGTTTTGTATTGCACTTGAAGCAAACCTGATCTTTAGCATGGGCTGAATCCTTATGGTACAATAAGTTGCTATTTTTTTAATTACAAAATTCTCTCATATATGAGTATTTGAATCATTTTTCCTTTGTGAGAGGTAAGCTGGAGAGAACTTATATGGCAAACTCCACAGTGTATGTTTCCTACATATCTAGGGAAAATTTGATTTGTTTCTCAACCAAGCAATT
This sequence comes from Cabassous unicinctus, assembly GCA_029593785.1. NCBI lineage: Eukaryota > Metazoa > Chordata > Mammalia > Cingulata > Chlamyphoridae > Cabassous > Cabassous unicinctus. The sequence goes on along the minus strand of JAQZBX010006382.1, from coordinate 40,288 downwards.
ATAATTTAATGTTTTTTTCTCAAATAACTGTACCCAATAACTGCTATATGTCTTCTTGTTTTCAAACAGGCACATTTTGTTTTTAATTATTTGTTTACTAAGGGCTTTGTGGGGAGTTATAATATCTGTGATCCAACTACCATTTCACTCTCTCATGGGGTAGATGGAATAAAACATGTTATATCCATCAAAAAACTGCAGACTAGCAGCTGAACACAACAGATAGTATTTTTATGAGCCAGAAAGAGTCAAAGTGAGGGACAATATCACAGTATCTCCCTGTAGTCATAGAGCCACTCTCATTCATTCTTAGAACACTAAGCTTTACAGAATTAAAAATAAAAGTAAATAATAAAAAAGATCACTGGTAATAAATGCCCTTTGATGAAACAAAATCTTGTACTGTAAGATAAGAAAGAATAAAAAATAAATTAAAAATGGGGGGAGGAGGCAGTGAATAAATCCACTGAAGAACAGGTATAAGCAAAATGATAAAGACTCGGGAAGATGGATAAATTATTAGCAGGAGAATATTTACAAATTCCCCAGTCCTCCCCTCCCCAACTCTAGATCAAGATTTTTTTAAAATGGAGGAAAAATTCATGGGAGCTTTGTTGATGGAGACTTTGTATGAAGCCTATATTTTTCAACTGTAATTCCAGCTACATCAAAGAGAATCAACAACTCATATGTGGGTTAGAAATATTTTCGTAGTCAACTATAAAATAATAATAAATTGCTCATATGTAAAATAGTAAAGAAAAGGTGTGTTTTTGAGTGAGGTAAATATGGACTGAATCTCGTCAACATTATTGCTTAAATTACTTATGCTTTCTTAACCCAGTTTCCTCATCTTAAAATGGAGATATTATTTACCTTATGAATGATTGCATAGGTTGAATATTTGAATAATAAATACTCAGGAAATTATAGCACAAAGGAATAACGAAGCAAACAAAGCTAGCAATCTCACCATCTTCCTCCTGTGCCACAGCCCATCCATACAATTATCAGTAATTTTCCCTTTATTAGCATCTCCTCTGGCAGGGCATCAACTCTGACTCTTTCCTTCTTCTCCTGGTGATTACAGGGAAGCAACTATCCATGGGCCCTGCATAGAATAAATAAAAGTGGGTCCAAGGGAAGTGTTAGAGTGACTGAGCAGGTCTACCTGGTAGACCTAGGTCATTTGCAACTGGCTTAAGAATCCAGGGAACTCTATTAGCATAAATAAGTACGAGCAGGTGAGGATGACACCAGTAGGTGAACAGGTGAAGTGTAGACAACGATGCCAAGAAAGAGGTTTGACATGCTGAGTGAACAAAACAGCAAAAAGTGAGTAGAAGCAATGGAATTTAGGGCAGAAAAGGAAAGACAGCAACAAATAGTAGGGTACTTTGGAAACAACATCAAGAGTGAGTGTTTTGCTTTTGTTGTTAAAATACATAGCCAGATTTCAATTACAAAATCCTATATAATACTACTCCCTCCAAAATTGGTTATTATTTCCTGTGGAGACTGAATAGAAGAGTATGTTGGTGGACCAACATCCATCATTGCTCTCAGGGCAAAGCCTGAGATATGTGTAAAAATGAACTATTTCTATACAGAAAACAAGGTTAGCCACACAGGAGTAAGCATTTTAAATGATAGTTTTGAAAGGGAAAGAAGTGAGACCATAAAAAATGCTGCTTTAAAACAAAATAATTTTCTGTAAAACCAAATGATGCATCATTTTTATATTTAATACAAAGATTAATTTTCATCTCAGTCAGCAGCACAACCACAGAACCATCTTTATCCTGCTTTAGCCTATGTAAAATTGTGAAGTAGATAGTCTCCCAAATTTTTACTCCTCACTTTCAGCTCAATAATTGGTTGTTCTCCTTTGTACCAAGGTTAGTTGGGTTATATTGGCAAGAGAAAAAAAATTTGCATATTGTAAAACATTATAAGGCATTATCATCATCATCGTCATCATGTGGAAAAGACCAGATAATCTACTGTCTGGCACAGTTCTTTTCAACAGACCATTATACCAAGCCGTCATATCTTCTGACATTCCAAAGGTTTTAATATACGAGATAGCACTCCAAACCTGGGTTTATGATTAGGCAGTATCTTGTCCATCCTATGCTTATAATGACAGTAAAACTTAACTGTTCTTCCATTGCTTGGCACTTAAGGCTAAATTGATGCCAGACACTCTGCCCATGCCCAAAGCATGTGCTGACTTTCTTGATTGATTTTCCTGCTCTTTTCAGGTAAGTAAATCATTTGCTGCCTAAGTAGTGTAGAATCTGGTGGTGACATTTAACTCTATTTTTCTGAAGAAATTGTTCATACCTACTGTGTTTCAGTTTTCCTTTTATCTCAATTAAAATTTTATACAGAATTCATAACCAAAAGTTTTCAGCCACAAAATATGGGGCTTTTCTTTCAAAGGTAAAAATAGAATAAATTCTGACATTTGGAATATGACAAACTACCACTCATTACTGTACATGTCCAGTATAAATTATTTTTCACTCTGGACAATGAGTTAGAGTTTGCTATACTGCAAATGACTAAAAATGATCCTATATGTCTACGATCTTAAATTGTATGGTCGATAATTGAAACTGCAGCACAACATATAACTCAGCTTTAATGAGAAAGAAGGAGAGTGGGGGAGGGAAGAAGGAAGGAAGGAAGGGAGGGAGGGAGGTAAGGAGGGAAGAAAGAAGAGGGGAAAGGAGAGGGGAGGGAATGAAGGGGAGAGAAAGAGAAAGGAAGACTTTCAATGAGACCAGATACCTATTTTATCACCTTTCAGTTATTTGAATTTCACTGGAGTAGTGTCAAACACTGTAACATAAGAACTAATTATGTGGAATATAATAATTCTAGAATGACTTTAAAATATTTAAAGGTTGATGCTACTCTGTTTTTCAAAGGAATGGCTCTTCTAAGTCAAACATCTTGTTTTAGACATTTATATAATCTTAAAAGCAGCTCATATCTAAATGGAAAATATTAGTTTTACTAACTGTATTAGTCAGCCAAAGGGGTGCTAATGTGAAATACCAAAAATGGGTTGGTCTTTATAAAGGGTATTTATTTGGGGTAGAAGTCCACAGTTACCAGGCCATAAAACATAAACGCCTTCCCTCACCAAAATCCATTGTCACGTGTTGGAGCAAGACAGCTGCCAACATTTGCCCAGGGTTCAGGCTTCTTGGGTTCCTCTCTTCCCGTGGCTGCGTTTTCTCTCCGGGCTTAGCTCCTATTTCCTCCACAAGGTCAGCTGTAGGCGATCAGGCGAATGGCTCGCTTCTCTTCTCCTGGGACCTTCTTTACAACATCAAAGCTGCTTCTCAAAGACTGCTTCTCAAAACTGTTCTTGCCATGCCTTTTATATTTGATTCCCCACCCACCAAAGGGTGGGGCTCAACACCCTAATTGTAACTTAATCATGCCCAGATTAACAGATCAGTTTACAAGGATGATCCAATTATATTTTTGGAATTCATAATTACATCAAATTGGCCAACGGTTACACTAACCAATTCAAACATTTAGAAATTTGCCTATTTCTGCCCTCCTCATCCATGTGTGAGAGGTAAGATGTATGAGTTTGTTAAATCCTAAAGAAAAGACAAACATGTCCTGGCTATCTTATAACCTCCTTTTCTTCTACTAGCTTAAAAGACTGTCCAGTGCTCATCTTAGCTTGAGGGGAGAATAGTAGTGCCTATTTAACCTGACCTACATCCTTTGCCTTACTTCAAAATCAGCAAGCATAAACCAACAAGAATTCTGAGAGAAACTGGACAATTGTGTTGTTGTATATTTTTTGAAAGTTTCATGTCTAAATAGAAAAGTAGTACAATAGGTCAAGCAGAGGGTTTTCATTTTATCCAATTATTTCTAGCATAGGCTTAAACTACCTGTGGTCACAAAATTGGTTAATTATTCTTTTGTTTTTATTAACATGCCATAGTCACACAATTGATTGTACACTGGCCTTCCTAAAGTCCAAACTGACTCTTAATAAGACCAGAATACTAAAACAAATATTTAATGATGTAGTTGTTTTCATCACCAAGGCATGCTTTAAAACTAATGGACATTGCTAATTGGTTTGCAGTTCTGAAGTGAATATCATTATATATTTTGGTTATTTCTATTAACTAGTACAAGACTTCCAAACAAGGTAGAACCTATTAATGCTGGTTGCCATGGAAAAACTAACAAAAATTAAGTATTCTAAATTAAAAGCTAAATGAATATGAGTAAGATAGCATCAAAGATGGACTAACTAGACACGAAAAGACATGCTGCTGGGAACTCTATGATGAATGCTCAATTATTTTTTTTCTGTGCCCAAGAAATTATTAATGAAATTCCTCCATCATATTTCCCTTCAGTTAGTATTCATATAATAATGTAAATAATAGTCTCATGTCTGTTAATGGATATTTTATAGCCATGGGGATGATATTAATAATAGCAGATGTTTCACCTACAAGATGCTCTCTCCACTTGTTCAGCCTTCCTTTAGGGGAAATACACTTTCATGTCAAACACAGATCCTTGCTCTATCTTCTTATAGGAGACCAATTCTCTCACACTCAATAAGTTACCTTGGTTGTTCTGAGCAGCACATTCACCAGCTAGTAAACCTTGGAGATTTCTGTTCCTTATGTGGGATGTTTTAGTTCCTGTTTAAAGAAAAATCTTAAAAATATCTCGGCAGATCTTGTCTTGGTTTACAATTCTACCAAGCAGAGTAACTTAATCCCTCATATTTAAGACTCCATTCTATTTTATAAAGGCTGTCCGATAATCACCTATTTATACTCATTTAATTTTAGAATTGTGTTTATGGCACATTTGGTGATTGAAAATATTTTTTGCTTGGTGTTTCCAGATCAATCATTAAAGTTCAAAGTAAGCCAACAAAGTCAATGTAGGGATTCTTGTTTTCTTACCTTTCATATTTTGTTCACTTCTTTTCTTCTATCCCCACTGTTTAGGCAACTATTCTAATCTTTTTATTGGCATATAATCTTGAAAAATGTATATTATTGTTTTGTGTGCTTGTATTTTAAATATTTAGAAAGTCTAGCTTGTTTGATTGCTGATTCTCATTCCTGGCATTCCCTTTTTAAGACCTGCCCATGTAGTGGTTTGAATCTTGAATAAATTGCTTCTAACTACAGTACAATGTGGTGTTGTAATATCCAGCTTATATTACCTGTTTACTCCAAAATAGTGGGTAGAATGCTTCCAACTCCTCTTTCCTCACTTTCACAAATACCTTGCCTGCAAGGAATATGTGTGTGTGTGTGTGTATGCACGTATATGTATATTATGAGCATACATATATGTGTGTTTATGTATATATGTGTGTGTATGTATTCCCCTGTGGATACATGTATATTTCCCTATGGATCTGTATAAAAATTATTCTGGGAGTTATATTTAGGAGGATAATTGATGACTAAGTAGTAGTATACGCTTCTCAGGAATGGCTGTCCCAACCTACAATCCCATCAGCTAAGACTGAGCATTCCTAAATCCCACATACCATCCAATGCTTTCCATTTATGGGTCAGGTTAACGGTTGTATAATAAATTGTTTTAATTTGCATTTATATGATTATAATCAGTTTGAAAATTTCTTCGTATGCCAGTTAGATTTTGAGTTTTCTTTTTTGATCATCACTTTTTCATTATCATTTGCTCATTTTCTATTTTGGATTCTTTCTTCATTTTAGTCACAGAAATCTCTTGGGTATTCAAGATAATAATCCAGACTCAGTGTTATAACATGTATCTTCTCCCATTCTATTGTCTATAGTCTTCTTTTTATTAGAGAAACTGCAGGTTTACAAAACAATCATACATAAAATACTGGATTTCCATATACTACCTCATTGCTAACACTTTGCATTGGGGTGGTACACTTGTTACCATTGATGAAAAACATATTTTTATAATTATACTATTAAATATAGTCCATGTATTAATTTAGGGTTCACTGTGTTGTGCAGTTCCATGTTTTTTTTAATTATTCTAGTAACATATATACAACCTAAAATTTCCACTCTTAACCACATTCAAACACATAATTCAGTGCTGTTAATTACACTCACAATATGAACTTTTTGACTTCACAAAAATCCTCAATAGTAACCTAATCCCATTAGTTAAATCTTTGCCCTGTAATATGTGCCTGTGAAGATTCCTTAATTTTTCCCAATACCTTGGTCACAAAGCTATTTTCTGCATTTTCCTCTATTAACTTTGCAGCTCTGTATTGCACAGATAGATCTTCAAGCTATCTAAAATCCTCCTGTGCATGAATAATTTTGTCTATATTATACAGTGCATACAATTGTCTCAAAAAAGTGCATAGGTATAAAGTTGTCAATAGGGCATTAAGAAAGTATAAGAAGCTTTGTGCAGTAGCTATTTCACAGCTGATGAAGTTTATTCAAGGTGGGATTATTGTTAATTGAAAACTTTTCCCATTCAACACTACACCATTACTATTTGAAATATAGTCAGCCTTGGCAATTTTTTGACAGTCTCTACAGAGATTGGAAAAAATCGGTATAGGAGCAAGTTATAATGACTGACAAGAAAATATATTCATGGTTAGTGTGATGGTTAGGCTAATGTGTCAACTTGGCCAGGTAATTGTGTCCAGTTGTTTGGTCAAGAAAGCACTGGGCTAATTGTAATACAAGGACATTTATGGGCTTTAGTCATAGATGCATAGATGGCTGATTACATCTACTGTATAGATGACTGATTACATCCTTGATCAACCAGGGAGACTGCCTGATTTATCCAATCAACTGAATGCCTTTAAAGGGGAAGTGATTTCAGCATTCAGAGAGAATTTCCCAGCTCGTCTTTGGATAGCCAATGTCTCCTGGAAACTCATCAAGGACCTTCACTGGACTTTCATCAGGGCCCCTGGCTTGCAACCTGCCTGAGGAACTTGGACTTGTGCACTCCCACGGTCATGTGAGAGACTCTTATAAAATCTCATACTATTTACAGATATCTCCTGTTGATTCTGTCTCCCTAGAAAACCCTGACTAATACAGTTAGTAAAAACAAATTACTAAGAAAATAATTACTTTTAACAATTTCACCTTCTAAACTGTTTATTTTCAGATTTTCAGATGTATTCTAAAGCAAACTCAGGGTTAAGACACCTTACGCAGAAATATATATTAATTCAAATGGATTTCAACCAGTATTGTGGTTGCAATACTATATAGAAAGCTGACTCATTATTAGAACAACATGTTTATTTCTTGGTTCACACAAGGAACAAAACTCTATGTCTCCCCCAACTATGGTATATACCTTTAGTATGAATGAGAAATTAATAATACTCCATAATTCTTCTATGACAAGTTGATTTTTAAGCATTTCTTTGAATAGCTAAATAAAATATATACAAAATGTATTGAAATAACTTTATTAAGTTATTTTATTAAAGATGAACTTCTCATGTACCTTCAAATATTGAGTATAGTTTATGTTATTTTGTACATATGAGAAGGAAACATTGATAATCATTATGAGTGTTTAAAGTTGTAAAATACTTTAAAATGATTTTAGCTGAAACTATTTCAAAGGTAAATTAATTACCCAAATTTTAAATTAAATTTAAAAATGTGAAAACACAAATGAGCAAATTATCATAACTGGGCATACAATTTTCATTCCTGTTTTATTTTTTTATCATATTAATTTAGGAGGAAAAGTTTACTAAAGCTCTGTAAGCACAGAATATGTAAAGGGTCTTCTTTAGGAATGAAGTATTTATAATACTTGTATCTACATTTATTTCTTTAAATTTCAGTCTGCAAACTAAACATGTTAATTTATGCAATTTTAATCTCCAATCCCAACTTATTTCTTGTATACCAGATTTTTTGAAATACTTTTTATGATTTATGCTTATTTCTCTGTGTAAGGAATCATATTTTTATTAACCAAAGGAAGCACCACTTGAGTGAAAGATAATTTCTAATTTGTATTTTTGTTTTTTAGGTTTCTGTAAGCACAGGTATCCCAAAGTTGTGTGTGCCTATGAATTTCTTATAAACTTTGAATCATCCCCCTGGTCCTTTTCAAAATGAATGAAAAGATATACCTTTATCCTATTCACCAGCTTTTTTACAAGCCCAAGACAGAGCCAGCTTTGTGGGAGGAAAAGCTCTCATTGGATGCTCAGTGTGACAATGGCATGACTCCTATAGATTATGGTTATTTGCCCTTCTGCCATCACAGCTTCATGTGTATTTCTTTTTTTTTTTTTTTTTTCAAGATAAGCATTTTATCAAAGAGTATGGTCTTCACAAACAGAGGCAGACTTACATCTTCACCATGGGAATAAACACATTTGCAATTCCTTGGTAGCAGTTCCAAATAAACTCAAGAAAAATGTCTGCTTCAGCAGTCAGATAAAACAAAATGCACCAAATGCCCAGCTGTTCCATATCCTAATGCCGCTGTAAAATATTACCAAAAACTTGGTACTTAAACAACATAAATGTATTATCTCCAGTCCTGGAGTTCCAAAATCTGACACAGGGTGCTCCTTAGAGCTCTAGAGACATCTGGACACAATAGACAGGACAGGTAACCCCAGGGATTCGGCACCCTGTCAAAGGGCCTCACCTTGGAATATATGATAACCTATCCACCCAATGTATTGGACTTGGACTCATTTATAATTTTCCTACACATGGTTCTAATGCCCCTTTTTATTTGAACCTATAATTAGCACTATACCCATTAAATATATGTCCCAGAGACTTAAATCTTCTGACTGTTCATATGCCAGTTGAGTCCTTAATCTCAGCAGAGTTGCAGCCAACATCCACCCTTCAATTCATCAGACTCATCCAGGACATCTAACAAAAGGATGATGATGGACAACGCCCATCCCCCAAAATCAGGGAATATCTATAACTGCAAGCAAGACGGTTCCACTGGTCTTCCCCATGGGATCTAAGCCCCCTTTCAATCAGAAGCAAAGTGGGAATCACCATCCCCAAATCCTCAAGATTGAGGAATGAGCAAACACAAGGGGGGATGGCAACTATGGACTAAAGTAGACTTATTATTATTCTAGTAAAATAGTAGAACATCTTCTAATAAACAATATTTATCAATTTGAGTGAGAAGGCAGTGTACAAAGAAGAAAAGGTTTTTCTCAGTATCTCAATCAAGAAGATCTAAGTACATCTTGTAGACAATAAATGGATATTATATTTTACTTCAAAGGCTACAAATCCTCTTGAGCTTTCTTAAATCAGTCTAGCCATAGAGTATTTTTCCTGGATTTCTTGTTTGGATTGTTCATTGCTTGTGTATAGAAACACTACTGATTTGGGGGTGCTGATCTTGTACCCCACCACTTTGCTGAATAAATTTATTAGCTCTAGGGGCTTTGTTGTAGATTTTTCAGGAATTTCTATGTATAGGATCTTGTCATCTGTGAATAGGGAAGGTTTTACTACTTCCTTTCTAATTTGGATACCATTTATTACTTTTTCTTGCCTAATTGCTCTGGAAAAACCTTCCAGTACAATGGTAAATAAGAGTGGTGACAGTGGACATCCTTTTCTTGTTGCTGATCTTAGAGGGAAATTTCATCTTTAACCCATTGTTTAAAGGTAGGCTGTTTAATTTACACATATTTGTAAATGTCCCATTTCTCCCTCTGTTATTGATTTCTAACTTCATTCCACTGTGATCAGAGAATATGCATTATATGATTTCAATATATTTGAATTTAGTGAAACTTGAATTGTAACTCAACATACATAACATCTGTCTTAGAAAATTATCCATGTACACTGAAGAAGAATATGTATTCTGTTTTTTGTTGGGTGTAGTGCTCTCTATATATCCGATAGGTCTAGTTGCTTTAGTGTATTATACAAGTCCTGTACTTCCTTATTGATCTGCTAACTAGATGTTCTAGCTGTCATTGAGAGTGTTGTGTTAAAGTCTACTTCTATTAATGTAGAACCATCAATTTCTGTCTTCAAATATGTCCGTATTTGCGTCATATATTTTGGGGCTCTGCTTTACGTGCATATGCATTTATAATTGTTACACCTTCCTGCTGAATTGTCCCCTTTAACAGTATGTAATGACCATGTGTGTCCCTTGTGACTGTTTTTGACTTAAAGTCTATTTTATCCAATATTGGTATAGCTACCCCAACTTTCTTTTGGTTACCCCTTACATAGTATATATTTTTTTCCATCTTTCCTCCCTCAACCTACTAGCACCTGTGAATTTAAGATGAGTCTCTTACAAACAGTATATATTTGGGTCATGCTTTTTTAATTCATTCTGCCAATCTCTGCCTATTGACTGGAAAGTTTAATCCATTTATATTTAAAGTCACTACTGATAATACAGGACTTTATTCTGCCATTTTGCTATTTAGCCTTTGTAAGTCTTATACCTTTTTGTCCTTGACTTCCATTAAAACCTATTTTATATTTATTTGCTTTGTTGTGTTACACCATATTGAGTGTCTTCTCATTTCTATCTGATTATATTTTTCATCTATTTTCCTTGTGGTTTCCATGGGGTTAAAATTTAACATCCTAAATATATAACAATCACAATTGGTTTGATACCAACTTAATTTCAATAGCATGCACATATACTTTTCCCATACTGCTCTGTACCATTTTTTGTACTTGTTACCACTCATATCTTTGCATACTGTATGACCAAAATCTATATTTATCATTATTTTCATGCATTTGAATTTTAACACTACAGGAAATAAGAAGAGGAATTATATACCAAAAAATAAAATACAAAATCCTGGCATTTTAAATTATCTAGATGGTTACCTTTACCACAGGTCTTTCTTTCTTTATAATGCTTTGAACCACTATCTACTGTCCTTTCCTTTCAGTCTGAAGAACTCTCTATAGTGCTTCTTATAGGGCAGATCTAGTGGTGATGAACTCCCTCAGCTGTTGTTTCTCTGAGTATGTCTTAATTGCACCATCATTTTTGAAAGAGAATCTCAGCTGAATATAAAATTCTTGGCTGACAGTTGTTTTCTTCCAGTAACTTAAGTATTTCCCCCCCACTGCCTTCCACCTCCTTGGTTTTCAATGAGAAATCAGCACTCAGTCTAATTGGGACTCCCTTGTATGTAACATGTTGCTTTTCTCTTCCAGCTCTCTGAACCCATTACTTGTACTTTGCATTTGATAGTGTGATCAGTATATGATGAGGTATGTTTTTCTTCATGTTTATCCTATTTGGCTTTTTCTGAGCTTCATGGATGCACATATATCTTTTGCTATTTACAAACAACATTTTGACCAATTCTGCATAGATTAAACCTCACCTTTCCATTCTCTACTCTCCTTCTATTTTCTGGTCACTTATATCCTAATTATTAACTCCATGAGTTTACATAATACATTTAGTTCATAATAGCTCAATCATACAGTATTTGTCCTTTTGTGTCTAGCTTGCTTCACTCTACATAATGTCCTCCAGGTTCACCCATTTTGTCATATGCTTCACAACTTCATTTCTTCTTATTGCTGCATAATATTCCATCATGTGTATACACCACAATTTGTGAAGGCCTCTGGTCCCAGGCTTTTCATCTTTGGGAGGATTTTGATGACTGTTTCAATCTCTTCACTTGTGATTGGTGTGTTGAGGTCTTCTATTTCTTCAAGGGTCAGTGTAGGTGGTTCATGTTTTTCTAGGAATTTGCCCATCTCCTCTACATTGTCTAGTTTTTAAGCATGCAATTGTTCACAGTATCTTTTTATGATCTCTCTTATTTCTGTAGGGTCAGTGGTAATGTCCCCCCTCTCATTTCTGATTTTAGGGTTTCTAGGGTTTGTCAATTTCATTGATCATCTCAAAGAACCAACTTTTGGTTTTGTTGATTCTATTGTTTTTTTTGTTGTTGTTGTTCTCTATTTTATCTATTTCTGCTGTGATATTTATTATGTCATTCCTTCAGTTTGGTTTGGGTTAGTTTGTTGCTCTTTTTCTAGTTCCTCCAGTGTGCAGTTAGATCTTCAATTTTAGCTCTATCTTCTTTTTTAATGTAAGCATTGCAGGCTATAAATTTCCCTCTCTGCACTGTCTTTGTGTTGTCCCATAGGTTTAGATATGTTGTGTTGTTGTGTTCTTATTTCAATTTGTCTCAAGATATTTGTTAAATTCCCTTGCAGTTTCTTCCTTGGCACACTGATTATTTAAGAGTATGTTGTTTAACCTCAGTATATTTAAGACTTTTCCTTTTTCTATCCATTATTGATTCCCAGCTTCATTCCATTATAGCCAGAGAAAACGTTTTGTATAATTTCAATTTTTAAGATGTATCAAGTCTTGTCTTGTGACTCAACATATGGTCTATCCTGGAGAAGGATCCATGAGTGTTTGAAAAGAATGTAAAGCCTGCTGTTTTGGTGTGCAATGCTCTATAGATGTCTGTTAGGTCTACTTCATTTATCATATTATTTAAGCTCTCTGTTTCTTTATTTGTCCTCTGTCCAGATGTTCTATCCAATACTGAGTGTGGTGTATTGAAGCCTCCAATTATTATTTTAGAGATATCTATTTCTTCCTTCAGTTTTTCCAGTGTGTTCGTCATGTACTTGGGGCACTCAAGTTAGGTTCATAAATATTTAGTATAGTTATTTTTTCTTGGTAAATTGCCACTTTTATTAATAAATTATTACTCTCTTCAGCCATTGTAACAGTTTTGCAGTTGAAGTCTATTTTTTCCGATATTATTATCACTACTCTAGCTCTTTTTGGTTAGTTTTTGCATGGAATATCTTTTTCCAACCATTCACTTTTTTAATATATATTTTTTTTATTTTTTGAAAGATACTTAGATTACATAAATGTTATACAAAAAATATAGGGATTCTTCCCATATGCCCCACTCCCCATACCTCCCACACCCTCCCACATAAACAACATCCTTCATTAGTGTGGCACATTCATTGCAATTGATAAACACATCCAGGAGCATTGCCATTGAGCATGGACTGCAGTTCACATTGTAGTCTACATGCTTCTCCCACACAGTTCTGCATGTTATGGGATGATATAGAATGACCTATATCTGTCATTGCAATGTCATTCAGGACAATTCCCAAGTCCCAAAAAAGCCCCCATATTACAACTGTTTTTCCCTCTCCCTGCCCCCAGAGCCTCCAGTGGCCACTGCCTCCACATAAATGTTGTAATTTCTTCCATTGCTAGAATCACAATATATCTATAGTAGAATACCAGTAAGTCCACTCTAGTCCATAGCTCATTCCCCAATCCTGAGGATTCTGGGATAATGATGTCCACTCCACCTCCAACCATTCACTTTTAACCTGGTTGGGTCCTTACGTCTGAGGTGAGTCTCTTGTAGACTGTGTATAGATGGCTCATTTTTTAAATCCAATCTATCACACTATGTCTTTTGACTGGGGATTTCAGCCATTAACATTCAATGTTATTACTGTAAAGGCATTACTTCATTCATTTTGTCATTTGGCCTTCCATTATCATATTTTTCTACTGTCTGTCTTTTACCTTTTAATTTATCCTTCTTAATAATCTTCATTTCTACGCTCTTCTCCAAGTCTCTTGCCCTTGTTTATTCCTTTTAGGCTGCAGCACTCCCTTTAGAATCTCTTGTAATTCTGGTCTTTTGGTAACATATTCCATCAGTGTTTGTTTGTCTGTGAAGAATTTTAACTCACCCTCATTTTTGAAGGGCAGTTTTGCCGGATACAGAATTCTTGGCTGGCAGTTTTTCTCTTTCAGCACCTTAAAAACATCTTACCACTTTCTTCTCATCTCCATGGTTTCTGATGAGAGGTAGGCACTTAATCTTATCGTGTTTCCCTTGCATGTTATGCTTTGCTTTTCCCTTGTGCTTTCAGAATCCTCTCTTTATCTCTGATATTTGGCATTCTGAATAGTAGGTGTCTAGGGGTAGGTCTACTCAGATTTATTCTGTTTGGTGTGCATTGTCCTTCTTAGCTATTATTATTTATGTCTTTCATAAGGGTTGGGAAGTTCCATTCTCTTCTCCTTCTGGGACAGATTGCCTGCCTACTCCAATGCCATCTTTCCAGAACTGTCCTTGATCAATTTTAATATTTTTTAAAGGCTTTTTTGGTATGTCCATATTCTGGTCTTCTTCACTGGTGTTTTTTGTATGTTTATCCTCTGCCTTTGGATATGCCATCATTTCCTATTTCTTTATTTGTCATCTACTCTTCTGTTGCACTCTGTACATTTTAATATTTTTAAATATTAGCTCTGTGATTTACTCCCTGGAAGGTCTATTTCTTGATTTTATAACCAGCTGGTGAGAGAGATTTTCTTGAGCTTTGGCTCTTCTATCAAGAAGGTCTGCCCAAGATGAATGATGTCTGCAGGGCTTTCCCTGTCTTTGGAAGCATGTGTCTTGTCTTGGGCTCTTGCTTGTTAGTTGTTTAAAGTTCCCCTGTATACAGGAGTTTTGTAGTCCCCTCTGTTTCTCAGGAGACAGACCTTCCACTCCTGTGTATTTGAAGCCAGCAGGCTTTTGTCCCAGACTGTCTGCCTCTTTAGTTTTTACACTTCTTTCATTGTCTCCTGCCATTGTGCTGTTTTTGCCTGACGGTCAAAATCTGAGGGAAGGTCACCTGGGAGAGGACTTTCCCAAGTCATTCATTCCCAGCCAATTAGGGCAGCGACCCACAAAGAGGGCTCAGACTGGCTCCAGAGTGCTTGAGATGGGGATCAGGAAGAGTGCCAAAATCTTCTCTGATGGCTCCCCAAAGCTGATCTTCCCTGCCCTACTTAGTAAGTGCAGCCCTTCATCTAATTTGCCCCTGCAGCCCTGAGGAAGGAATGAGTCTTTAAATCTCTAACACCTCCAACTTGCCTGGAGAGAGTTGAAACAGTGATTGCCACTGCCTTTGTTTAGGGTGGGTTGAAACAATAGCTTTACCAGAACAGGGACCCAGTCATCCAAATTTGCAAATCAAAAGCCATTATCAGTGATCAGCCATGCCCACCATTTTTCTTGGGGAAGAGGATTTTTACATTCCTTTCTGGTAGCAGCAGCTAGCCAGGGACTGGCCCCGAGGTGGCCTGCCATGCTGCCATAAGCATGGGGGATGGGTTCCAATAGCCACTGTACAAAGAGAGCAATTTATAATGTTTTATCATATTTTATTTATGAGCCTCTTCCTTCCTCTCTTCCTTGGATGCTGGACAGTTTTGTTTTTGTTTGTTTGCTTGTTTGTTTGTTTTGAGGTAGTGGGGCTGGGGATTGAACTGGGACCTCATATGTGGGAAGATGGCCCTCAACCACTGACCACTGAGCCACATCGGTTCTTCCCCTGAGTTGGTTTTTTCATTTGTTTGCAAGGTGTTTGGTTTTTTTGTTTGTTTGTTTTTTGGAGGCACCAGGAACCAAACTGGGGACCTCCCATGTGGGAAGCAGCCACTAAACAGCTTGAACCACATCTGCTCCTCTCTTCTGGCCTCTTGAGTTTCAAAATAGTTGTTTCAGATAGTTGCTTCCTGTTTCATAGTTGTTTGGGTGGAAGGACTGTGTCCTGAGATCCCTACTCCGCTATCTTCCCCAGAAATTCCCAATACAGATACCTTTTGAAACTAGTATTCAGAGGCATCTATACTATCCTTTCACACATATTCTTCACATCTAAAATCTCTTTTCTATTTCAGTATCTCCCATATAAATTCTGTGTTTCCCTTCCCACTTCCATAGCATTAGTATCATCATGTACTCTTACTAAATAAAATGATATCAGGGCTTCATAACTTGCCCTCAAGTGTAAGTTAAAAAACCCTTTTAATACTAGCTATACTGTATGGATCAGTAATATCTCTCTTATCCCAGATCACCTTCCATATTGCTGCTAAAACTATTTTCTCAAAAAACACATTCTATCGTGTCACTTTTTATGTTGAAAGATATCTACTTTATTGTTTATTAGATATACCTGTTATTTTAGCGTAGATAATGAGCAGAATGAATCATTTTGCTATTTTAAATATGTAACATTATAAATTCCTCTTCATATATCTGTCTTCTTATCCAGACAAAGGGCAACCTGAGAGCAGGGACTGTGTCTGACTTAGAATATATTTCTACACCCACCATAATTCCTGGCATACCTGACTTTGGAGTAAGGATACCTGGATTTTGGTCCTGGTTTTGCTGTTTCCTACGTCTGTAACTATGACCAAATTACTAAACCATTTTTAACTGTATAATAATAATTATAATAGTATCCACCTCATAAGGTTGCTGTGAACCATAATGCTTCAAAAATACTTAAGACTACTTTATTAAGGATTTATAACATATTGCATAGATGAATCGGCAAATAAATGAATATGTGAAGGAATGAACAAATAAAAACTAAATTCAGGTGTCAAAATAACCCCCAAATTTTGTATTCAGTTAATTAATAATAGCCATGAATAAGTGTTCTCCCATAAAATAAGAATCTTTATAATAACTTTATGTTAAAATTCAGATATAATAACTCCAAATGGACAAAGAAATTTATGTGTAAAAAATGAAATCATATAATTAGAAATGAAACCATATAAAAAAGAAGAAAACTATTGATGAATGCCCTTCTAATCTGGAATGAGTGTGTACATTTACACATAAATAGCTCATAAACATGAAAAGCTGCTTAACTTTTCTCATAATAAGAAAAATGAAAATGAATATGACACTGAGATACTACTTCTCATATTGACTCTATTAGTAAAACTACACAGGGAAACAAGCTACCTTGTGCATTGTTGGCATGAATACAAAATACTATAATATCTATGAAGGGATTTGGCAATACCTATTAAAACCACATAGGCATTTATCCTTTGATCCAGTAATCCCATTTCTATTAATTTACCCTGAAAATATACTTCTATGTTCTTTAAAAAAAACCACTGTTCAACAACAAAAAAATAAAAATAAAAAGACAACAACAACAACAACAAAAAAAAAACACTGTTCAGGATTGTTCATTATTTGTAGCAGCAAAATACTGGACAAAATCTAAATATCCACACATTAGTAACTGATTAAATATGGTATGTCAAAAAATGAAGAATTAGGAATAGCCCTATGAACTAATATGGAGTGATTTCCATGATATGTTAGGTTAAAAAAAAATCTATACAATATTTTGTCTTTTGCAAAACAAAAACATAAATGAGAATATTATGCACATTTGCTTTATTTACAAAAAGAAATGCAGCAAGGATAAACACATAACAAGTGTAATTGTTTACCTAGTGGGAGTTTGTTAGAATGTGATAGAAGGAATAGTGTTGGAGCTTGAATCATGTATCCCCTGTATTAGTCAGCCAAAGGGGTGATGATGCAAATTACCAGAAATCTGTTGGCATTCATAAAAGGGTATTTATTTTAGGTAGAAGCTTATAGTTACCAGGCCATAAAGCATCAGTCACTTTCCTCACCAAAGTTTGTTGCCACGTGTTGGCGCAAGAAGGCTGCTGACATAGGCTTGCTTCTCTCCACAAGGCCAGCTGTAGACTATCAGGCGAACGACTCGTCTCTTGCCAGGGCCTTCTCTCCTTCCTCACGACCAAGCTCCTCTGTGTGCTTACTTCCTCAGGTCCAGCATTAAAACTCAGCATCAGAACTCCAATTCAAAAACTCTGTCTTTTGCCATGTGTTTTATCTTTGAGACCCCACCCACCAAGGGGTGGGGCTCACTGCTCTACTGATGTGGCCCAATCAAAGCCCTAATCATAACTTAATCATGCCCAGATGAACTTATCAGTTTACAAGCATAATCCAATATCTATCTTTGGAATTCATAACTGTATCAAACTGCCAAACTGCTACAGTGGGTGACAGTGTTTTAATTCCACAACCATTTTACCTGTAATGAAATTTGAGTAAATGAATAAATATATTGATATTGGTCACACCCAGGGTTTTCAGTGTGAGTGAAAAGACATAAATATGGAGTGCAGGAAGCCCAGTGGATCTCCTAGGTCAGGTAAGCATTAATCTGGATACATGAATTTCCTAACTGATCACTGAGAGGGTCTAGAAGCAATGGAACCTTAGTAACAATGAACATATCTGGTGCCCATATTTTGCTTACTAAATGCTTTTAACCACACAAGAAAAGGGAAAAGAAATCCTGGATAAATGGCTGATTCCAAGACTGGGTCATGGAAAAGACAAGCACAGAACATCTTGTTGCTATGCTGAATGTAAAGAACTACTTCAAAACTGAAGAGGAAACAAGCTTGAAGGATATCCTCCTGATGAGCCAATTTAGAATACCTGGAACTTCGAAAAGAATGACAGTAATGGAGTGTCAACACTTTGAATGTGTATATGTGGGTATGTATGTGTTTTAACTGAGTCATTAGAAATACTAAAAAATAAAGTGGAGTGATAAGAAAAGCTGTTCTTTACAGAAGAATGCTAAGAGTAAGTGTTGAAGGAAAAGTAGAGTTAAAAATCATCTTTTTGCAAACACTAAAATATTAATTGATAAAGATCATCAGTTGATACTAAATCTATTGGGTGGAAGATTTTTGGGGAACAGGATATTCACAGTTGGAAAGATTATCCTTAAATATATAATTTATTAATTAAAATGTGCACCTTAACAATTAAGAAATCTGTCAGACACCTCAATCAATCCTTCAAAATTAAAAGTTTTCAATAATGGAACAAACTGACATTTTGTGCCTCCTGCTATGATACACTGAGAGATACACATCATCTATTTAATGTTCTTGCTAAAAAAACATTTCATCTGAATACCACCATGATTACTGTATCAATGTTAAGTATTTTCTTCTGGTTATTATGCTGGAGTTATATGACTATATTTTCTTTCATTGCTAAGTACTGTATATTAAATAAAATACAATTGTTTATGGATAATTAAAGGGCATCAATGCCTGATTGTAATCAGTAAAAAAGTATTTATTTAGGGCCTATTATCTACCAAATCTGTAATATCTACAGTGAGATTCAGAAGCTAATTAAATCTCCAGGTGAAGCTGATGCTCTGGTATCAACATCACACTTTTAGTATAACACTTTCAGTATCAAGGAGTATAGACTATGAGAACTATGAAAGAAAGAAATTACTAAGGATTAAAATAATTGAAGGAAGTTTTCATGGCAGAAATGAATCATGTTGCATTAACTCTCTTTCAAAAATCAAGGGACAAAGGGAAAGGAATAAAAGTTTCTATAATGTCACCATTTATTTATTTATTCCTTATCTTTTATATTTTCTCAGCATCTGCCATGTAAAAGACATTATGTACAGCAGTGAGGGTAGCATTGGATTAATCTTGGTATCTCTCACAAGGTTATATATAGAGTATGTGTTCAGTGAAAATATTTATTAAATTCAATTTAATTTATGGCAGAGAAATAACCTGAAAAATGAATTATAGAAGGACATTATCATGATGCAATTGTGGCTTGGTAAAATAAATTGTTCTAACTAGAGAGAAGCCTTACTACACCTGGGTGGATAGGGTGAAGAAAGATTATGGAAAGGCTTAAAAGACTAGCTGAGAAGTGTTCATTTTCTGTAATTGAATTTTTCTGAAATGGGAATGACATTCTAAAAAAAAAATTAGGACGAGTTGGGCAACAATAAGCCTTCTTGTCTGGAGAGGGGCAAAATGGAGGCCAATCAGAAGCTGTTGCATAATCCAGAGCACCTCTCTCTCCCTCCTTCTTATCAGTCTGCTCCTGATTTCAATCATTTCCTTTGGCATTTTCTCCTTTGCCTGAATCAGAGGTTAAGAAGAATAAGTTTATTCTAATTCCAGGATACTAGGTCCTTGGTAAAGGAAGGACTCTGATAATCATTTTCTTTCCTAATGTCAAAACTCTTATATTGGCAAATGATTTTTTTTTTTTTTTTAACATTTTATAAAAGCTTCTTTTTAAGTCTACGGGAACTCCATGTCAAAGCTAAGATACCATGTTAATCTTTTTAATCGTGTTCTTTCCTGAATCATTGATAAAGTTCAATTAGTAGGGTAATTATTGATGTTAGCTTGTTAGGTACAAACATTTAAAAGCCTATATATGGTACACTTAAACCCATTAGTAAATATTCACATGTATATTGTGAATAATTTCTACATGTCTGTGGCTTGCATTTTCATTTTCTTAATACTGCCCTTTGCTGGAAAAAATTAGTCATTCTTAAGAAGTCTAAGAATTTCATCTATATCTGTTAAATTGTTGAAAATTGGCTAGAAATTTTTGGAAAAGAAATGGAGAATGAAACTTTAATCACTAGATTAAATCATATTATAAGGTTAAATAATTTAAACATGTTGCTTCTTTCAAGAGTATATAAATATTTAGAAATGGCAAATATGACATTTTAAGTTTGCAAGAAATCCATGCATCATCTTGAAAATAAATGACAAAGAGTATTATTTATCTACTACTGTGTAACAAATTACTACAAATTTAGCAGCTTTAAAAAATATAAGTGCATTATCTCACAGTTCCTTGAGTCAGGTTAGTTGGGTCCTCTGCTCAGACTCTCATAAGGCTGAACATAAGGTGTCAGCCAGGGCTGCTAGTGTATCTGAGGCTCACGGTCCCCTTCCAAGCTCACTGGTTGTTGGAAAAATTCAGCTCTTAGAGTCTACCATTGTTCCTTGTTTATGGCCCTCTCTACAATATGGCAATTGTTTCTTCAAGGACAGCTGGAAAGCATTTCTACTGTTCTGAATCTCTCTGACTTCTTACTTCTTTGACCTTTCAAAGGACTCAAATGATTAGTTCAGGCCACCCAGGATAATCTCTCCTTTAATTAACATAAAGTCAACTGATTACAGTGATTACATCTGCTAAATCCCATCATCTTGCTATATCTAATAAAATCATGATAGTATTATCTCATCATATTCATAAGTCCCACCCATTGTCAAGGAAGGGAGTATTGCAGGGCGAGTCCACCAAGGGGAAGAAACTTGAAGGCCATTAGAGAATTGCGCCTACCATGTAAGGGAATCTTAAAGTTTTCTCAGGACACCAAATTGGGACGTATTAAAAGGTTAATCATCAGTTTGAAATAATTAAATAGAGGAAAATAACAATGAACATTTTGCTCATTCTCCCATGGGAAGAACATTTCAAGAATGTAAGGAGAGAGAAAAACCATAAAAGAAGCAGATGATAGATTTGTTTACAAAATATTTTAAATATGTAATTTAAAGCACTATTAAAAGAAATAAAATATGGCAAACTGGGGAGAATAATTTACTTCTATAATTAAAATTGTTCATATACAGAAACCACTTACAAATTAATAAGAAAAAATACCCTGAACAGGAAAATCAAAAAATTATATGAACAAAAATCTTAAAACATCATAATATTAGCAAATATTGATATTAATTATACTCTGTCACCTGATGTATTAAGTTCCTGTATCATTTAATTTTCACAATGAGCTTTTTTAAATGAAAGGAAACAATGCCTTAGAAAGATTAGTACTTGTCCAAGAGAATACATCCAATGGTATCAGAGCTTACTCTCAAACTCAGTTTTCTCTAATGATGAAGATCATGACTTTAACCACTGCAGTAGACTGAAGAAATGTAGTCAATAAACATGAAAATAATTTATCTTCACTAGAAGTCAAAATAAATGATACTTAAAGAAACAATGCTTATTTGCATTAGCATAAGAACGAAATTATTCTATTCATGTGGTGATGGTAGCACAACATTGTGAATGTAATTAACAGCACTGAATTACATATGTGAATGCAGTTAAACATACAATAGAATAAAAATTAAAAGATAAGAAAGAATGAATATTTTTAATAATAAAAACCGCAATGGGAAATGGCTTACTGTGAATTAGTCATCTCTTTCCCTTTGCTGCTTGGAGTGTAAATTAACACAAACTCATTTATGACATTTGGTAGCTAGACAATATAAATATACAGAAATGTTCATATTTTTCAACCAGCAAGGATTTACTTTTTAAAAAATGTCATTAGAACTTTGCAGAAAGTTTGATCATTGCAGTTTGGTTCATTGTACCAAAATATTGGAAACATTCCAAATGGGCCACAATAGGGGAAGGTTTAATAGTTTGTGGCATATTAATATGATGGAATTTCATATCATCATTAAAAATGATGATAGAGATAAAATGCTTTAAAATTATTATTGGTGAAAAGCATGAAATATTTTTCTGACTACATTGTATATTACTTCATGTCCTATACAAAATGTGATTTTGAGATGCTTTAAAGTTTACTTTAACAGTTTCATACTATAGTATCAGTTTTCCCCCTCAATTTCTTTCAAATTTGATAAATACAATTCATCTCTTTATATCATTCATGTAATTAATAAGGTCTTTGAAATAAAATATTGTTTCAATTTTTTTAAGTATGTTATAAAATATTATGTACAGGATTATACAATTATTTATATATACCTATATGTACTTGAGCATAGACAACAATGTTGGGAAAATATAAACAAAAATATTATCTCGTTTAGTTCTGAATATTTAGTATTTTCTGTTTTATACTGTTTACATTTTAAAGAATATTTGTTCCTTATGAAATTTTATATAACACTGGTATAATCAATTTTTAAGAATCACATCTGTAAATCACAAAATATATGCAAATTGAAGGAATTATTCACCTATTAGTTTCTGTAGTTGGGACTGAGGTCTAAATATTATAGTCTCCTACAGAAAGTTTAATTATAAGCCAAAGTGACTGAAACATATGAAATCTGTATCAACACAAGTTAAAATCATAATTCATTTGCAGTAAAAAAAAATTTTAAATAGGGCATATTTGACCACAAGAGAAATAAAAAAGATATACACAAGGAAAGGAAGTAATTGAATAAATATAAGGAAGTCATAGCGAACCTAATATCTAATTTATAGTCAAGAAAATATGACATTAAAAACCTGACCTTTAGAATAAGGTTGTAAAATAGTTTGAAAGTGTCAAGACATGCACAGAGATTGGAATAAGAAAGTAGAATTGTTTAATTATCATGGCATTTGTTGAAATGACACTGTGAATTCTATGATAAAATCTCAAGTACTTATTAATTAGTATGGTAAAACCTAATGCAATGGCCAGAGGAAAGCCTCTAAAAAGTCAAGGAATCTAGAAAGCAGCTGTTAGAACAGAGGGCACAAGCTGTAACCTGGAAGTCCAGACCATTTTTTTAAAAATTTGGATACTTCAGTGTTAGACCACACAGTTCTCTCTAACCTCATCCTTCCACCAACTCCCCTTCTCACTTGTGCTACCTTCTTCTGAGAACAAAATAAAGGCATTCCTACTTTACAACTTAGCACTTCATGTTCCCACCATCTGAAACATCTCTGGCTCCAGATATCCCACTGACTCACTTCCTCACTATCTTTGGGTTTCTTCTCAAAGAGCGTTGAGGTGTTCCCTGACCACGGTAAAACACAGCTCCCCCATAACCCTGATCACTGTCTATTCGATACAAGTTCATTCTCAATCACAGCATTTATCACCAGATCACATGAGCATCTGGGGAAACAGGTAACATATCTATTTTGTTCACTGCTGCATCCTCAGAACCAAGAATAGTGCCTGTAACATAGTAGATGCTCAACAAATATTAAATGAATATATAAAGTATCATAAAGTGCACCAAGTCCTAAATTGGACTTCAGGCAATTTGGATCCTATCCTTAGATCTCATGCTAAAATGACTGCTTTTTCAGAGTTATTAAATATTCTTCCCTATTAACCCTTCTTCAAAAGTTTTAATTATCTAATACAAATTCAGAGTATAATAGGACCACTTAAAACTTGTCCTTAATTTTGTACCTACCTTCCAACTATTCTAAACCATTAAAACTTGTGTTTTCCATTTTATATTCTCAAGAGGATTTATAAGTTGGACAAGTCCTTCTAAGGTTAAACTACAAAATGATGAGAATAAATTAAGAGTAAGGTAGAGCCAGGTCTTTAAAGAATTAGAATTTGAACAAGGATTAGAGAATAGACTGTAGCAACAGAAAAAATTTAACAGTCTAGTTTACCTACACCAAATGTAAGTGCTGCTCCGAATCATCTTGTAAAAGGCATTATCATCATGTGCATTTTGCAAATGAGGAATCAGACCAAAGGACTTGTTTGGTAGGTACAGCACTGATGAAATTTCCTCAGATTATGGTGAAAATATGTCTAACAGAATTTACTATTTAAGGGTCGAGTAAACATAAGTTGTCAGAAAAGAAGGAAAAAGAATTCTAAAATCCTTATGCAATATCTCCATCACTGTCCATCTGAACCATTTGCCTAAAAGCCAGTGTAGCCTAGACACACGTGGAACTCTTGATGGCTGGTGAAGTTGAGTTTCAGATTGCCAACAGTGTTGAATTCACTGTACTGGTTCACGAACTGCTCTGAATCCATAGTATAACAGTGTGCAAGTCCATACCTTTGGTCTTCTTGTTCCTGCATCTTGATTTCCCCCCAAGACTTTAAACTGGCTAAAGTTGTAAAGCTCTTGTACTGCTGTCTCTTTAAGACTCATTTCCTATAATACTGCTGTATTCCTCCTTACATTCCCTCTATCCCTTAAAGATTCCAGATAAGTATTTGTAGTGGCTTCAAATGAAAATATACTTGTAAGGCTTTCCATTGTTGACACAGGTGTTTCCCACCAATATGCATATAATATTAAAGGGAAAATAACCCAGGACTTGAATTTAAACACTTGGATTTGCGTTCAGAAAGTCCCAAATGTTGGATATACTATGTACTACATTAGACTAGATATATAGATGCCGTGCATCAACCACACTTTCTCATTTCAATTTAGTCATTTATAACAGGATTGGGCAAACTTTTTCTGTGAAGGGTCAGATAGCAAATGTTTTATGCCTTTGGGCTGTATAATCTCTGTCACAACTACTTAACTCTGCCTTTGTAGTGCCAAAGCAGCAATAAACGATACATAAATGAATGGGCATGGCTGTGGTCCAATAAAATTTTATTTACAAAACAAGCACTAGCCAGATTTGGCTCATAGGCATAGTTTGTTGACCCCTGCACTACAAAATGGGAGTAATAGCATTCCTGGCTCTTTTCCAGCATTGATGTCAGTGATCCAATACATGAGAATGGATTTCATAAGCATGGAAATGCTATACTTTTCCATGATGTTAATTATTTATTAATGATTTTATAGCCTTCGAATTCGTTCTGTGAGATACTTTCATTGAATCATTACATGATCTTTCAATACCACAGCAAATTACTTTACTCTCTTCCGTGAACTGCCTGATTCCAAAATCTGATACATAGTATTGAAATGCAAATTCCCTGATTTTTATAATCTATTTGTGTAAAACATTTTATGATTCATCTGTGAAGTGTATATGACATGAACACATCACAGTATTTTATTTATTTAATGAGCATCAACAAAAATGTAGGATTAAATTATAAGAGGAAATAAAATTGATGACAAATTTAAGGATGTAAAGTATGACAAACTTTTTTACTGTGGTACCTTAAAGAGAGAATGTTCTGAAATGGCTTTCCATCAAGAGTACTAAGAGGTGATGCTATCCATTTAAATAGATTTTAATTTGTTCTAAATTATAATTCAAATACAAAGCACATGAGATGACCACATTAAAGAGTCATTGTTGAGCAAGACAGAGCTTGATGGCACTTTTGCTGTCTGCTTGGGAATGCTGAGCAGAGACAATGGCACTTGTGCTAAGAAATCTGGGAGAGCACATTTTATGGACATCTCTGAGGAGCAATTAAACTAACTGAATTCAATTAAAAATTGGCTTGAAACCAAGAGGATTTGAACTTAGCCAGGAGAATACAGCTAAGCATAAAAAAGAAAGAAACCTAGACTTGGAGGCAAAAGGTGGATGATTGCACTGATACTTTCAGATGCTATCTAGAATTAGATTGTGTTATTGTTATAATAGTAAATCATTTTTAATAAGGAAGGGCCTTTGGGAATTATTTCCAAGTCACTGTTTCAAAAGCTGAACTAAGAAACTGAGTATGAATCTAACCAAAATATTTACTTAGGATTCGTTTTTACACCACTGAAGTTACTCTCTTCTTATTACAATTTGTTTAACAGATGCTAGTCATACCATAATCTTTCTGTATGATACATTAAAAATCACTTATAGTTTTAATGCCAATATTTATTTCTTTTTCTATCCAACCGACCCTTATATTAGCCTTGTCAAAACATACATAGTATATATACATAAACAGTAAGCTATGAAATCTGTCCCAGAAGACTGTCATTTTATTATAAATATTTGGTGAGTAGAGAATAGGGACCACAGATTACCTTTTTTCTTACTGTGAAATTTACCACTAATTAATAATTTGGACATTAAAGACTGTGAAATGGAAGATATTCATTTCTTCTAGATATTTTTATTTTTTTCTGTTAGATAAGTGGCTATGTTTGAGTGTATTAAAGTAGACCCAGTGAGCGGATATGGCTCAGGCCATTGGGCACTAACATCCCATGTGGTAGGGCCCGGATTTGGTTCCTGGTGCCTCCTGGAGAAGGTGAGCAAACAATGAGCAGACAGATAAGAGAACCATTGGGTGTGGGGAAGGATTAAAAAAAAAAAAAGATGTATATGAATAAAGTAGACCCAATAGAAAGGCTTGGATCTAGGATGGATACTAATAAACTTACTGGTTTAATATCATCTATAAAAATAACCTTATTGAAATAATATAAACAATGAGTGCTTATTATTATAACTAGTTGATAGATAATTTAAACAGATATTGTATATATAGAAATAATGTTGCCTCCACTAATAGTAGTTGCAACAAAATATGTTGTTCACTTACTATGTGCCATTACTTTACTTAGCACTTTATTTGCATTTTCTCACTTAGACCTCACAACTTTATGAAGCAAGTACTATTATTTTCTCCATTTTGTATTTGAAGAAACTGAGTACCTTTGATAGAATAGGGACAGCAATCAGTACTTAACATTCTTCACTGTTAATCTGCACACAACACTATAAGGTGAGCATTACTCTCAACCATTTTCCTGATAAGGAAATGGAGGTTGAGAAGTTAATAAATTCATTTAAGTACACTTATTGAGGAAGTGGTGGAAGTAATAATTAAGCTGAGTATTGTGATTTCAGAACCCACCCTCATAACCAATATAATATGCAAAGCATACAGAAATAATAATATTAGGATTGATATTGATGTACGTATAGAATATAAGATTTAAATTCATTATCTTCATAGTTGGCACAAGACCATTTCTCAGGAAGGAAATATGTTTGGAAAAATACATTGACAAACTGCTTGGAGGTAAGACTTGAGTACAGGGGTTTAAGAACATGAGAGAAAATAAGGTAATTCTTTGGACATTGTCCTGGAGAGGAGGAGAAGAAATTGGAAAGAAAGAAGACAGAAGAGGGAGATGGTTATACAATTGAAGGGAATATTAGGAATATGAGTATCTATTGTGCAATGCCAAATTCTGTCTTGGGTGGCTTGTAATATAATCACTCCGTAAGTGTGAAATGGGTTATTAAGGTATCTTATAAGGTGCTTATTAAGGAAAACTGAAAGACTCCTAATGACATCACGTCTATCTATCTATCTATCTATCTATCTATCTATCTATCTATCTATCTATCTATCTGATCTCTAGTAGAGGGTGTCATAACAAAGAACCACTTTATCTTGCCAGATTAACTACGCTCTTTGTTCTTCTGTAAAATCATTGAGTGATGCCCATGTAATATTCAATACTGGAATGCATAATATTAAGTAGCCGTTTTGTAGATTATGTGTTTTATCCCTGCAAAATAACTCCCTTTCCCTGATTTTTCCCTCCAGACCTTGAACTTTACATTTTTTTTTCACATTAATGCTACCATTTATATTTTATTTGTGGTTGTGGTTCCATGATACATATTTGTCCTTTCTTTAATTTTTCACATTTCTGTGATAGTTGTTACTGATTGTGTCTTGGTAAATAATGTTGTTTTTCACCTAATCTGAGGATCCTTGGCTTTTACTAGGAGCATATAACCTGTTTATATTTTTTCTGTTAATGGATATATTTTCTCCTACTTGTAACCATCTATTTCTCAGTTTTCCCTTATGTACTATTTAAATTTTTCCTCTATCTCTTACTATATTTTCCAAGGTTTTTTTTCTCTAGTGATTTGTAAGGTATATTTCCTACTTATCTCCAGGTTTAAAAAGATGTATTTTAATCCTTTTCATTATAAGAATGAACTGTATCAAAATCTCTCTGCTTAAGATTTAAAATCTGGTATACTTTTATAGATAACATCTCACCCTCTTCCACTCACTTTCCGGTTTTATGTTTTTGGTTCTTTATCCACATTTTTCCTCAAGTTGCAAGCCTCCAAATGTCACATATTTCTAAATATATACAAGCAAATGTGACCACTCTATGATTTCATGGCTCAGACATCAACAACTTGTTTGGCATCTCCATAATTTTTTATAATTGACATCTTAAAATTTAATATGCCCCAAACAAGGCTTTTGATTCTTTAGCACCCAAATTTGACCCACCTTTATTACTCCCTATCTTGAGAAATGGTACAATTACTCACTCAAACACAATCCTAGATGTCATCCTGGATTCCTTTCTTTCCCACACACCCAACATTCAATCTCTTGGTACGTCCTGTGGATTCTAATTCTAAAATTTATTCCAAATCTAAATGGATTTCCACCATTTCCACTACAATAACCATTTAAGCCACTGTTATTTCTCACCTGCTTGGGATGTCTGATTTATCACCTTGATCCCTGTCTTATCCCTGCTACAATCCATTCTCTATATGAAAAAATCTTTTCAAAAACATCAATCATATTGTGATCCCTTGGTCAAAACTATACCCTGAATTCCCATGGCTCCTAACTATGACTTAGATGGCCGCTATCTACTGACCCTGACATACCATTGGCCCTCCACTCACACTTCCTTTTTGTTTTCCTCACTTGTCAAGCTTGTTACTTCATTTGGTCTTAGTACTTGAGTAAATCTTTCTCTAGATATTGATTTTGCTCATTCTCATCACTATGGGTTTTCATCAAGTATATCTTTATCATACATTAATTTTGAATGGTTTCTTATTCTTATCAATAACTCCAATTCTCATGTAAATTTACAAGTGAACAGGTTGAGAAAAGGTAGATATGAAATACCTAGGTTAAATGAAATAGTACATTAAAGTATCTAAGGTCTTGAACAGATGGTGTGGGAATTTAATCAAAATTTAGGTTTGTCAAACCTAAACTCTGGTTCCATTCCACACTCCTACAGACATGATGAGGAGAATATACAAAAAGGAATGAAAATTCACTTGATACATTCTACTAGCTCTGATTTGCTGTTCAACACTCAGTATCAATTTTCTTTAAAATATGAGGGAGCAGGTCTGATTCTAAACTTCCTATTGAATTTCAATGGAATTCCACAGTTTTATGAGCTCCATTAGCATTAATTTATGAATTTTACATCTTTCTTACATAGTGATTGTGGTAAGTTGAATTACATATCCCAGAAAAACAAACATTTTCTTAATCAAGGAATATGAGGGTGGGTATAGTTTTCTCTTCAAATGTTTCCATGAGTCCTTTTCTCCTTTTCCATTAAAGTAATTGATAAACTCAACAAGGTTTAGAAAATGAAAATGTATCAAATTAACTCTTACACCTAGTAATAGCTTGGGATGATCATTGCAGTTTAGTAACACAAAATAATTACCCCCAAACACTATTTAACACCTTTCAAAACTTTCAATACCTAATAACAGCTAGAGTTTAACCTTAAATTTTATTTCATATAAACTAAGTTTTCAATGATTCATTACAAATTGCTTTTCACTGTAAGCACAGGACAGAAATTTAATTTTCCAATTACCTGAGCTTTATTATAGAAGTACCCAATTATGCTGCCAAAGTCATATACTCTGAGTGATTTTCAGAAAGTTACAAGTAATTTGACATTAGCTAAAAATGTTCACCTTGGAAAAAAATTTTACATTCAATACCTCTTCCAGCAAACTTTTTAATTCTGTAGATCGGCAATATGGAAAATTGTTTTAGTTATCATATGTCTTGAATTCATTCTAATGTAACCCTTAAAAATTAAAATGATCACTATTAAATAACCAAAAATGATAAGTAGGTTTAAGGATTCCAGTACTACTGCTGAGAAGTAGGGGAAATTTAATATTTAATTTAGTATTTAATATTTTGATACTTCATTAGCTTTTATTTTCATAGAAAGGAAACTACATTTGAGTTTTGAAATGCTAACTTTGTTCCTGAATCATGAGCTAAATAGTCATTACCAATGTCTCATTAGATAAAGTTATTCAATATAATTAGGGGTATAACTCAATGCTGCTTTTATATTTCGTTAATATCTAAGTGTTATATTCACAAATGAGGACAGTTTTATATTACAGATACTTGCTACTTGTAAAAACATAATTCATACCTTATCATATAAATAATAATATTTTGAAAACAGTGTAAACATGTTCAAAACTTACTGATAGCCAGTCTATCTCCAAGGTTTATGGCATAAATGTTTCACCTCCAGAAAACTGATTAATTCAAAATTTTCTATGTATGGATTTAATTTCGTTTTTTATAGAATATATGTATAACTGAAAAAGCTTAAATAATTAATACTTAAATTCTAATATAGAATGGCTATGTATATTAGCTTCTCTTAAGCCTTTCTCTGCTGAGTGCTTGGAATATTTGAAAAAAGCAAATAATCTCTAGTGTAAATATAAGCAGACTACAGTTACAATTTTAGTTGAGGGCTGCTTTTCCTCCACCCTGTTCAGCACTATCTCCAGTGGTCCAGAACAGACTTTCCCTTCAACTTGATCAGGAAACCAAGTCAGAATTCATTCACACCTTAGTCTGTCTCAAAAGCTATAATTGCTTCACTGTAGATCACGATAATCTCTTTTGCTTTATTTCAAATACAGCGTATGTGTCACTGGAAAAAAGACAAGAAAAATCGTAAATGATGCATTAATAAAATTTCATTAGTTCTATTAATAAATCTTACATTCATGAGTTCATCTGGAATTTTAATTGATTAATTTTGAAGGAGTTGTCTTGCATCCCTGCATCTTCCAGTTCACTCATCAAAGTTCTTCGTAGTTAAAAGATGCTTGATCAACAGTCTATATAGACCCAGATCAAATGGGGTCATCAGGATGGCATCACACCATGTCAAGGCTTCCTACTCTCAGCAGCTAAAATGTAGGTTTCAGCAGAGAAAGGTAAACAATGCCAATATCTTATTATCAAGTAAGAAAAGGCACTGCAATGCATGTTTGTTCAAATAATCTAATGTAATGATGAACACATCTATTCCAGAGAAGACGATGAATAATTATCTTGCTCAGGAATCAAGATAAAGGATCAAAATAGAAATGCTTTTGGAAAAAGAAAGAGCAACAGACCATAAAAATGTAACTTCTTGTTCCAGCTCTGCCATCACTTGGCTAGGTTCATTGGACTGTTCATTGTTGGTGACTCTGTCTCAGTTTCCTTATTTGTAAAATGAGGACCATGAACTACATCATCATTTTCCAGCTTTGTCTGATCATGAGAATCACTTGAAGTGTTCATTAAAAATATAAGCCTGAAAAGCCTAGAGAATCAGAGTCCGTGTGGAAGGAGCTTTGGGCGGTGGGGAGGGATGTGTGTGTGTGTTGTATTTTAATGAGCACTCCACTTGAGGAGGGGTAAGTTTGAGAAACACAGGCATAAACTATTGCTGTGTTGCTTATTGACATGAAAACCCATAATCCTATTATGTAATTCAGTGATGAAGATTTATGTAGAAGAATGGAGAGTAGATAAATTGAATAATTTATCATTGCCAATATATGAACTAAATCTAGCTTTTTTCCAGGTTATAGGTTACTTTCTTGAAGAAAATAAAATTTAGTCTCAGTTTATTTTCCATTGTTACTGGAGGCCCTGGAATGAATACAGCATGCAGAATGAAATTTTGAGTCAAATAATGGTAAATTGCATGTACGAATCATGAAATTCTTCCTATGTTTTACATTCTCAGTTATTCAGATTGTAACATTTGTTCAGTGAGACTACTTCACTTTTAATCTATGGGGTTACTGAATAACTTGATGTGGTTCTGCATTTTTATATCTTCATGGTAGATTTAAGTGGAGTCTTTTCCTATTTTTTATTCAGTTTGATTCAAGAGAGGCACAGTGGGAAAAGGATTAATAAAATCCATGTTGAACCCCTTTCCCTTTTCTATAAAGAAAATATGAAAACACATTTAGATAATCAATATCAAATTGCCAGTATGTTTTTCTTTTTAAGTAACTGAAAAATTGCTTTATACTCACTGTCCAAGGAATTAAGATGTCTCTTGAGTGCTGTGCCTGCAACCTAGGTAACATCAACTCCATAATAATACTGAGCAGGGCCTGGAATATAGAGAAATTATTCCAAGTGTTGACATTGAAAAAGTCAAGGAAGGAAATTGGGTAGCTTTTAGAAGATGTTTTTGATAAGTTGTTTACTAATTTTTCCCTTTAATAGAAACAACCAAAATCATGGGTAGACAGAGTTGATATGGAAATGGGAAATCTGCCTGAGATTTAATTTCTAGTAGCAAAATCAAAAATAACCTATTCGCCATAGAACTACAATGCAGGATATAAACAAGAGATTTTAGTATTCAAATTGGCTCCAAAACACTTGAAACTTTAAACCGATCATTCTATCTTCAAAGCAAGTTAAAAAAAAATTAAGAAAATAAATTGCTGAAAATGGCAATACATAGCTCCTACTAATTGAGACCAAAATGATTTTCTATCAGTTGCATCACTTGGACCCCTCACACTTTTTATAGGGATGTTAGAAAGAGAGAAAGGAGCCACATAATGAAGGGAAAAAACTTCAAGTGGGCAGTAACAGGGAGTCTGAAAAAGATTTTGACTTCATAACACAGAATGTTTAATGATAGTAAAAGACAGAGAGAAAGAATGTTACTCAATTCCTACTTTGATTCCACTATCTTTGAAAAGATAATGATATTTCACCTTGAAAGTATGGAACAACAATATTTAAGAGTGAAGTGATGCCTAATAAATCAAGAAGATAACAAAAGGACACTTAGATATTACATATTAGTTTAAATTTCCTAGTGTACCATAATTGCACCACAGTATACTTAAAGAATGTACAAGATTTTCTTGTAAAATCATTTTTAGTTATCTTTGAAAAATGTAAAACAGGTGGATACAGGAAAGAGACAGGATTAGGTAGTAGATACTGATTATTTTAAAAGGGAGAAAAGACTGATTTTTAGAAATCATTATTAAATTAATTCAATATTGATCCCTGGAAAAACTCTCAAATAAATTATTGAGTGGATGATTTGTGAATATATAAAAAACAAAATGGTGATAAGCAGGAACCAGCCTGAAAACCTAGTAACAACTCTGCTAATCTAATAGCTACTCTGAGAGCTATTTCAAGAGGAAAATATTGTAAGCATAAATTATTCTTCTTATTACAAGGAATTTGACATATTCTGTCATATTCCTGAAAAGAAGAAGATAAACATGGATTGGATGTTTAAAAGAATTCTTTAAAAACTAAAAGAATCTCAATTAGTGGGCCAGTCAGTGCTTTACCAAAGGCTAAAAATATTGTGGCAAAGACAATATCCCTACCCTCTAGAAATTTATGTTCTAACGGAAAGAACATCTAGTTATAAGTTACTAGACAATATATTGAATCTGACCTGTTCAATAGTGAACACTAACTTGGATAAGAACATCAGATATGCAAATACCATTTATTATGGAATGATACCTAATGTTTTGAATCATGGAGGCCATTAAGCAGACATCAATAAATAGAGAATGTGCATGAGACATTACATATTCTTTAGCATTCCTTCTATCCAGATAGATTATTACATCAATAGCTAGCGAATCCTCCCCTCCCTGCTCCTCACCATCACCTTGAAACTGGGTAAGCCTAGTGACTGCTTCGAAAATAACATAGGATGTGAGGGTATGCCAATTTCCAGACATATGCCTCAAGATGCTGGCAGCTGTCTTTTCCTGTATTTTGGAATACCGATTCATGACAGTCACAATGTTGTGAGGAAGACCAAGCAGCGCTGTAGAGAGGCCCATGTGAAGAAAAACTAACACCACCTGCCAACAGCTCCTGCTGAATAGCCAGCACAAAATGCCAATCATATGTGTCAGCCATCTTGACAGTGGATTTCCTGGATGCAGTTGAACTAACCCAAGTGGCCCTGCAAGAGGTAGAGACAATCAGTCTTATCTGCAGAGCCCTCCCCAAACTGTATATTCAAGAGAAAAACAAATGATAAATGATTGTTATTTTAAGCAACCACATTTTCTTTAGCCAATTCTACAAATATTTAAATTAATGAATCAATTGATCAAACTGTTTTAACTGAATATAAATTTATTTTTTTAAATATACTTTTTAATTTTTTAAAAAGGATACTTAGATTACATAAATGTTGCATAAAAAAATGGGGGTTCCCATATGCCTTGCTCCCTACACCTCCCACATTTTCCCACATTAACAACATCCTTCAATAGGGTGGTACAGTTGTTACAATTGATGAACACATTATGGAGCACTGACACTAAGCATGGATTATAGTTTATATTATAGTTTACACTCTTTCCTGCACATGTTTGTAAGTTTTTACAAGATATATAATGACCTGTATCTGTCATTGCAATATCATTCAGGACAATTTCCAAGTCCCGAAAATGCCCCAAAATTACACCTATTTTTCCCTCTTCCTCTCCTCAGAATCTCCAGTGGCCACTGCCTCCACATCAATGATAAAAGTTCTTCCATTGCTAGAATAACAATAAGTCTATAGTAGACGAACATAACTCCACTCTAGTCCATCATTCATTCCCCAATCCTGAGTATTTTGGGATGGTGATGCCCACTCTACCTCTAATTGAGAGGGGGCTTAGATCCCATGGAGCAGATAGATGGGACTATCTTGCTTGCAGTTGCAGCTCTCTCTGTTCCTTGAGATGGTTGTTGTCCATCATCATCTCCTTGTTAGTGGTCCTGGGTGAGTCCAATGAACTGGAGTATAGATGTTGAAAATCTGTTGAGATTCAGGGCCCAACTGGTACATGGACAGACCAAAGATTTAAGTCTCTTGCACATACACCTATCAACCATAGTACTAACTAAAGGTTCAAATAGAAGGGGCAGAATAGCCATGTCTAGAAAAACCAAAACTAGTCCAACTCTGTCACACTAGGAAGCATAAATTCTAAAGTAGGGCCCACTGGCAGGATGCCAAACTCCTGAGCTGTCTGCCCTGCCTATAGTGTCTGGATATCTACAGAGCCCTCAGGAGCCCCATTATTTGAGGCAATATTTACTTTGGCAGTCAATGAAATCTTGCTGAGAAGTGCATAAACATAACCTCTGACTCACTTCGAAGACTCTTAGCTATATAAACTCATTTGTCTTTACCCTTTCCCCCTTTTGGTCATGGTCTTTTTCCAGGTGCATTGCTAGTTGGTGCTTGGTAGTAATCCCTCAGTGCCAGGGAGGCTCAACCCCAGGAGTCATGTCCCACACTGAGGAGAAGGTAATACATTTATATGCTGAGTTTGGCTTAGAAAGAGGCCTCATTTGAGCAACAAGGAGGCTCTCAGGAGGTAACTCTTAGGTACCCTATAATAAGAGGCTAAGTTTCAAGTTCAAAAGTAAAGGTTTATAAATACAGTCATCAATATCAAGGGCCTGTCAATGGTCCATCCTCCTTCACTAGTCATTGCCATTGTACTCAGGGGATTCCTGATATCCCATTATAGAATGTGGCAGAGCTCCCCAGGATGGGAATTCAATATTCTTAGGGTTATTGTGTGAATCTTCACCCACAGTGATTATGACCCATGAACACTTGAACACATTCATATACCTTATCTGTATGCCCCAGGTGAACCTCCTCCCATGCATCTCCCATCTCTGACACCCCACATAATGATCCTCCCCTGCCCAAAAAGTTCTAACCCTTCTGTGCTCCAAAACATCTTCAAAAGTGAAGCCAACAATATAACCAGATGCAACTAATAAGAAAATGAAATAATAATGATAGTTTTAAAAGTAACAAAGAAAATTTAAAAAATTAATTTTAAATAATAAAAATTTTAAAAATTAAAAATGTTTTTTGACATTATGCCTTTCATCATTGTAAGATCTCTTGTCTTGTATGAACAGTGACATTTTCTTCCATTTATTCACTCAGTGTCTTATTTTTTTCATTTTGTCTTCAAAGAAGATTTAGGTTACAGAAAAGTCAAGTACAGAATATAGGTGATTCCCATATACCCAACATCCTCCCTCTTTCCCCCTTTCACCTATTAATAACAATTTACATGTGGATGGTACATTTTTAACAATTGATGTACAAATATTGAAACATTACTACTAACCAAGGTCAATGATTTACATTATGGTTTACATTTTGAATCATACACTTTTATAAATTTTGATGAACCTGAACAAGGTCTGTATCCATCACTGCAATAACATGTAGAACAATTCCATCACCCCTAAAATGCCCCATGTTCCATCTACTCTATTCCTCCCTCTCCCTCCCCTCAGGGCCCACGGTAACCACCAAGATTAACTCATTGAAGGGTAAGATTTGTAGTTACTTGCAACAACATTGAAAGCTTGATATACTGGCCTGTCCTCCCCTATTAGGCACTGCCTATGGTCTCGAGAGATTCCCGCCCCTCTATTTGAGAACCATAGCAAGACTCTCCAGGATGGGAGTCCAACACCTTCCCATTCATTATGTGAGTCTCCAACCGCTGATATGACACACTATGAAAAGCTGAACACTACACACTCCCTAGAAGCCTGCCCCAGGTGCACCCTGTCCGGCATGTCCTCCATATCCAACACCCTAAACCAGTAACCCTCCCCTGCCATATTTTTCAAAAGAACATTCCCAACATTGTAATTTCAAACACATCACATACATGCAAATCTCCACAGTTCACCTGCTCATTCCCCCAACCCAACCACCCAGTTCCATGGACAGTCCAACCAACCCATCCGTCCCTACCACCCTCAAAGACTAGCACTGCCCAACACAGTAACATCACTGTACCATTGTTATGCCCATCCACTAGACCACTACAAATTTCCATCTTATCATATATTTTGCTCATATGGGCATTGACTCACAACCTTCTTCTCCCTTTCTGTCTCCTGTAAACCTATCTTCCAGACTCTAGCTCTGTGAGTCTGCTCAATTTGCTTAGTTCATATCAGTAAGGTCATGTAATATTTGTCCTTCGGTGCCTGGCTTGCTTCACTCCACATAAGGTCTTCAAGATTCATCCCTGTTATCCCACATGGTAATACTGCATTCCTTCTTAAGCTGAGTAATATTCCATTGTATATATATATACACCACAGTTTGCTTATCCATTCATCTGTTGATGGACACTTGGGTTGTTTCCAACTTTTGGCAATAGTGAATAATACTGCTATGAACATTGGAGTGCATATATCTGTTTGTGTCCCTGGTTTCAATCTTCTGGTTATATACCCAGCAGTGGGACTGCTGGATCATATGGCAGTTCTATATTTAGCTTCCTGAGGAAATGCCAAACTGTTCTCCAAAATGGCTGCACCATTCTACATTCCCACCAGAGGTGGATAAGGGTTTCCATTCCCCTACATCCTCTCCAACACTTGTAGTCCTCTGTTTTTTTAATTGCCACCAGTCTA
This sequence comes from Cabassous unicinctus, assembly GCA_029593785.1. Classification (NCBI taxonomy): domain Eukaryota; kingdom Metazoa; phylum Chordata; class Mammalia; order Cingulata; family Chlamyphoridae; genus Cabassous; species Cabassous unicinctus. Next base: position 2,300 of record JAQZBX010006382.1, on the reverse strand, counting down.
ATGGGTATAAAATGATATCTCATTGTGGTTTTGATTTGCATTTCTCTAATGGCAAGTGATGTTGAGCATCTTGTCATGTGCTTTTTAGCCATTTGTATTTCTTCTTTGGAAAAGTGTCTATTCAAATCACTTGCCCATTTCTTAAATGGGTTGTTTGTCTTTTTATTTTCGAGGTGTAGGATTTCTTTATATATGCTGTATATTAGGCCCCTATCAGATATATGGTTACCAAATATTTTCTCCCCTTGAGTAGGCTGCCTTTTCACTTTCTTGACAAACTCCTTTGAGGTGCAAAATTTTTTATTTTGAGGAGGTCCCACTTATCTATTTTTCCTTTCGTTGCTCATGCTTTGGGTGTAAAGTTCATGAAACCATTTCATAATACAAGATCCTGTAGATGCTTCTCTGCATTATCTTCCACGATCTTTATGGTCTTGGCTCTTATATTTAGATCTTTGATCCATCTTAAGTTAATTTTTGTATAAGGTGTTCTCTCATTCTTTTGGATATGGATATCCAGTTCTCCAAGCACCATTTGTTGAAGAGGCCATTCTCTCCCAGTTGAGTGGGCTTGGTGGCCGTGATGAATATCAGTTGACTGTATATGCAAGGATCTATATAAGAACTCTCACTTCAGTTTCATTGGTTGGTATGTCTACCCTTTTGCCAATACCATGAATTTTGACCACTGTAACTTTGTAGTGTGTTTTAAAGTCAGGTAGTGTGATTCCTCTGATTTCATTTTTCTTTTTCAATATATCTTTGGCTATTCAGTGCACCTTGCCCTTCCAAATAAATTTCATAATTAGCTTTTCAAATTCAGTAAAAAATGCTGTGGTTATTTTTATTGGGATTGTATTAAATCTATAAATTGGTTTGGGTAGGATGGACATTTAAGTGATGTTTAGTCTTCCTCTTCATGAACAGGGAATATTCTTCCATTTACTTAGGTCTTCTTTGATTTCCTATAACAGTGTTGTGTAATTTTCTGCATATAAGTTGTTTACATCTTTAGTTAAATTTATTCCTAGGTATTTGATTCTTTTAGTTGCAATTCTAAATGGGATTTTTTTTCTTGATTTCCTCCTCAGTTTTCTCATTATTGGCGTACAGAAATGCTACTGATTTTTGCACACTGATCTTATAACCTGCCACTTTACTCAACTCATTAACAAGCTCTAGAAGCTTGGTTGTACTTTTCTCAGGGCTTTCTATGTATAGGATCATGTTATCTGCAAATAGTGAAATTTTTAGTTCTTCCTTTCCAATTTTGATGCCTTTTAAAATCTTTTTCTTGCCTAAGTGCTTGAGCAAGTACTTCTAACACAATGTTAAATAAGAGCAGCGACAGTGGGCATTTGTCTTGTTCCAGATCTTAGAGGGACAGCTTTTAGGATTTCACTATTGAATATGATGTTAGCTGTGGGTTTTTCATATATACACTTTATCATGTTGAGGAAGTTTCTTTCCATTCCTATATTTTGAAGTGTTTTTATCAGGAAATGGTCCTGTATTTTGTCAAATGCTTTTTCTGCATCTATGAAGATGATCATGTGATATTTTTCTTTCAATCTGTTTATGTGGTGTATTACATTGATTGATTTTCTTATGTTGGACCATCCTTGCATACCAGCAATGATGCCCACTTGGTCATGGTGTAGAATTTATTAGATGTGTTGTTGAAAATGATTAGCAAGTATTTTCTTGAGGATTTTAGCATCTAGGTTCATTAGAGAGATTGGTCTATAGTTTTCATTTCTTGTGAATCTTTGTTAGGCTTTGGTATTGGGTGATATTGGCATCGTAGAATTAGTTAGGCAATGATTGCTCCACTTCTATTTTTTGGAAGACTTCATGTAGGATTGGCGTTAGTTCTTTCCAGAATGTGTGGTAGAATTCACCTGTGAAGCTGTCTGTTCCTGGGCTCTTCTTAGTTGGGAGGTTTTTGATGACTAATTCTATCTTGTTACATGTGATTGTTCTGTTGAATTTATCAATTTCTTCTTACATCAATGTAGGCTGCTTGTGTGGTTCTAATACTTTGTCCATTTCCTCTAAATTATCTATCTTGTGGGCATACAATTTTTCAAAGTGTCCTCTTATGATACTCTTTATTTCTCTGGGGTCAGTGGTGATATCCCCTTCCTCATTTCTTATTTTATGTATTTGCATCTTCTCTCTTTTTTTCTTTGTTAGTCTAGTTAAAGGTTTGTCAATTTTATTCATCTTTTCAAAAAACTAGCTTTTGGTTTTATTTTTTCTAGTGATTTCTTATTTTCAATTTCATTTAGCTCTGCTCT